>JAJIBD010005434.1:0-102844 GCA_021461705.1 Cryptotis parvus
CAGGTTTCCTCTATGTTTAGTAACTCCATAGAAACCAAGATTTCCTAATGAATCTGTTTAAAATAGCTCAGTCATTTTAACCCAAGACATCCATTCTTTGATTTGAGAAGTATCAACTTATTGTTCATGCTAAATCTGACTTCTAGTAAAAAATCTCCTTGGTTTTTATTCTTTGAAAATAAGAAAATAAGAGCTTCCCATTTTCTTTTATTGCTTTCTCTGAATATTTAGGCTCCAAAAGTAAATATCGTTCCTTGTAAGTTTAGTTCTAAAAAAAGTAGCTCATAAAGTAACTTCGGAATAAATAGATACTATGGTTTTGCACTGTCCTTAAATTCTGATTAGCTTTAATAGAAACAGAGTGAGGTTTCTTTGTGCTTTAATTTTGGTTTGGTTTTGACTTTCAATTTTTGTTTGTTTTTGTTGTTGTTCAGTTTAGGGACTACATCAGGCAGTATTCAGGTACCACTCTTGGCTCTGCACTCAGGGATCACGCATAGTGGGGCTCAGGAGACCAGGTTGGGTGCCAAGGATCGAATCTTGGTCAGCTGCACAATAGGTTGTATGAACTCCAGTACCAGAGAGTGATTTTTTAAATAGAAGAATGGATTCCATTTCTCATTCTTTATTACTCCTTAAATACTGAACAATTCTTTCAAGTAATAAATATATAGACTTTCAACATTTGAAAAATGATGTGTTGAACTGAAATGCACTATAAAAATTATGTAACGTTTACAAATTTTCCAGAAACTTGCTAGCTTAAGAAATGACCAAATTCATTAGTCATAGTTCCTTAAGATGTATATAATTTCCCAAAATAATTAGATAACAAATATGGATTTTTAAAACTTGAAATTTAAAATTCTGTTTAAAAAGCCTCACTTTAATAGTATAGCACTACATTACATAGAAATTTTATAAATACTAAACATGAAAACTATAATAGGCTTTTATTTCACTATGAGCCTGTAGGTTAATCCTAATGTATATTTAGAATCTGTTCTGATGAGAAAATTTTATTATACAAATAATAAATTTTTAGTATCTATTCAATTCTCTTTTATAATGTATATTTCATCACACTTGTGTAAAGAATGAGAATAATAGAGTTATAATAAGAATTGAAGGAAATAATGCATGTAAAGATATTAACATAAACAATTTTAATAGTGGTAATGGTTACAGTAATCATGTTTATGTTCCTGTTACTGACTTTAGGAAAAAATATGGTTTACTTTTAGATATTTAATCTAAAAATCTTGACATAGACTGTAACTTCAATAATGACATCTATTACAAAAAATTTAGATTTTAATAGAGCATTTCAAAACTCTAGACTAATACAAAACCGTAAAAGTATCCTAAAAGTTATGCTAAACTGAATAATATGCTTTTTGTTTATATATAGTAAACAGAGCAAGCATGTTATGAGTCTGAGCATATGGGGGGGAAATTTAGCAAATGAACTTTTTTATCTTAAGAGTTAATAGTCTCCACATGAGCATTGCATTAGTAGGGCTATTATCTAGGAGGGATGAAAGAATAGAGATACCAAAAAAGAAATGTGTGTATGTCTGTGTGCCTGTGTTTCTGTGTGTGTGAGAGAGAGGCAGAGACTGAGAGTCAGAGAGAGAGGAAGAGAGGGAGAGAGAGAGAGAGACAGAGACAGAGAGGGAGACAGAGAGAAACAGAAAGAGGTCATAGTACTCTTACAGGAAACAGGCATAGTGAAGCGCCAAGGCTGAGGAAAAAATGAACCCAGTAGAATCTCCCAGGTGGATCCTAAGTGATCTCTCCAATTATTCTCAAGATACAACGTGCTTCTCAAAATAAAAACACCTGAGCAGTTGTTTCCACACAGATTGCTGAGACTTCTCCCCCAATTCTAATGTGTAAGTTTACATGGAACCTCAAATGTTCTGTTTTTCTAAGAAGTTTCTAAGTGATGCTCATAGCACAGAGAATCCATTCTGTGGATCTCTGGCCTCCAGTGGCACTAGGCTGACAGACAACAGCTTCATCCTCCTTGTAAGGCACCTTGAAATAGTAATTTTATGAATAATATAGAAGATTGAAAATCTTTTTTTTTTCAATCCGGCCCAGGTATGCTGAACCAGAGGCTCTCAGATATGGGGCAGAGCTGATACTTGCTCTCCCTGTGCCCAGCTGCTCATGAGGTGCCCGGGAGGCATGGCGGGTTCTAGCCCTGGCCTGCCACCCCAGCAGAGCCTCAAAACAAGCCAGATGACCCCCTACTCTATGGGGGCTGCTATTTTCCACATCCGGACTTTCCTCTCGTCACAACTCCACCTAGCAGACCAGACAACCCGGTTCATCAATAAATGCTTTATTTAGAGGTGACTACAAGAGTATGCCACCCGAAGGCAAGCCTGGCAAGCTTCTCGTGTCGTATTTGATATGCCAAATACCAGTAACATTTATATTAGGTCATTCTCATGACCTAATATAATGGTTTGAGGCTCTTTAATGTCCTGGAGCAAGCGGATGCCTTTGGATTCTACTAGCATGAGATAGGACATATGGAGATATTACTGGTGCCCGCTCTAGCAAATAGATGATGAATGGGAAGATAGTGATAGTGATAGTGAATATAGAAGTTTAAAATGATTCACATTTTCTGAGATTTCTGCCAATTATTATCAAGAATAATCTAGTAAAGATCATTATACACATTATATATAACAAGACTAAATTTTTCCCATATTCTATGATGTCACATGTAATATGCAATTCTTTAACAAGCATGTTTAAATTTTATCATTAGGAGGACAGGGGCGATAGTAGGTGGGACACTCGCCTTGCACGTGGTGGACATAGGTTCTATCCTGACACCACAAATGACCACCCCCACTCCCAAACAGCACGAGGCATGATCTCTGAATCCAGAACCAGGTAATGCTTGATGTGGGCCCCACTGAAAAGATGTAAAAAAAAAAGAAAGAAATTTTACAGTAAGATGTACGCCTTATGTCATTTTTGGTCAAGGGGATACATAAGAAGAGAACATCACTAATAATGGCACAAATAAAAATGCCAGCACCATTTCCCCATGTCAGAAAGGCAGAAATAAGAATGTTTTATACTATCCTTGATAGAGACCAAAGGAGGGGCCACCTAGAAAGGGTGATTCCTCAGGAATACTGAGGGCCTGCAACCTAGAGCTATTATTTATAGCTGACTATATAGTTCCTTGTAGGAAAATAAAACTGTAAGCTATTGTATGAGTAGTGAAACATACATAATGATATATTATTTTTTTCTTACTGTTCATTTGTTTTAGGTTGGGGACGTCACACCTGGCAATGTTCAAGGGCTACTCCTGGTCGGGGCTCAGGAGTCGCCACTGGCAAGCTCCAAGGACCATATGCTGTGCCAGGATCGAATCTGGATTGGTCACATGCAAGAGAAGTGCCTTAACCCCTAGAATCCTCTCTCCAACCCCGCAATAACATTTTTAGAACTAACCAGATTCAGCATAAGTTCTGGCTATAGCACAGATTTCAAATTAAACTTGTCTTTCATGAATTCCAAACATCCTACAACCTAGATTAACGTGGTAACAGTGTGGACTGGTAGTATTACAGATAGGGTGGTAGCCTTGCTTGTGACTGATCTGAATCAGCCGCCGACACCTTATATGGTACTCCATGCACTACCAGGAGTGATTCCTAAGAAGAAAGTCAGGAATAAGCCCTGAGCACCCCTAAGTGTGGCCTCCAAAGCAAAAAACAAACAAACCATCTGGTCACTGTGTCAACTGCATTTAAGAGATGATGGGTGGACTGTACTGGAGGGACGCAGGGGATGCAGGCAGACAGGAAGCAAAACCAGCTGGACAGAAGGACTTGGATGCTGGAGAGGAACCTCTATGCTGTCTTCCCAGGTGCTGGCATCCAGCTCTACCCTCTAAACACCACACCCTGTAGAAATAGCCATTCACTGATTTGCTGCCCTAGGGATTAAGCACTGCTTCTGGGATAGCTGCTGCTGTTCTACTCTCATTTAAAAACCATTAAATCATCGTGACTTATGAAGTGATTTGTGCTTCAGTTTTAAGCATGTTGAGTTCCAGCACCAGCTCCACCAACAGCGTCAACTTCCTCTAACAGTGTCCCCGTTCCTACTCCCCTCCCCAGCTCCCAGACCCTCCTTAGAAGGCACTTGATCTGTAAGCTCCGTTGCTAAGGCTTTGAACTTCCTGCTTCCAGTGTTGTTGACTTTGGAGGTTGGATATATAGTTATTCTACTCCTTGAAACTCATATTTTAATGGATTATATACCAATTTGCAGGTCAAATAAAATACCTAGATTACTTGTACATCTGATATAAATGGGTCAGATTTCCAGTCATTCTCTGCATTTCCTTGAACAAACATCCTTGAAGCTTTTTAACAACCTGAGTAATTTTTCTAAAGGTCGCCAGAGAGTATACAAATATCCAGACATATATCAATATGTATTTGAAAGTCTACGGAACTCCCCTCCAAAAGACTATAACAAAAATAAGTATCAAGACCTGTACTGCTCCCTTCCTAAAACAAATCAAAGGAATTCATTTTCTGAGAGCTAATTTCCTTGATATTTAAATCAAACAAAAATATTAGGTGAACTAATCATGTTTCAGACTACATAGGTTAAATGAGGCTGGGAAATAGTAAAGAAATTAATCCACATTGGGGACAAGGTTAACCTGTTTGCTGTGCCGCTGGGAACTACTTCACAGAAACTGCCTAATCTTGCATAATAGCAGATCGACTGAATACACTAGAAGTTTGCTGATTTAGCATTTAATTCTTGCAGAGCAATTCTGGGAGAGGAAGTTCTGTCAGATAATAAAATGAACATGGCCACAGTAGCGCTGGAAGGATGTACTTGGTGGCCACAGATGGAAAATAAGTCTGTATGGATGGGTGTGAGCATGTGGGTGCTGTATGTGCTCATGGGTACACGCACAAACCCTCTCTCCCTCTCTCTCACTTCTTTCCCCCTCTCTCCCTCTCTTTTCTCTTTCTCCTCCTCTCCCTCTCCTCCTCTCTTTCTTTTTCTCTCCTCCCCCTCTTCTCTCTCTCTCTTTCTCTTTCTCTCTCTTACACAAGTACTCACAATCATCAGAGATGTGTTTACAATAACGAGCCAATCAGAATCCAAACTCCCTATTTCAGAAATCGGATAGGGCATGCCAAACCCATCTTTCATGCAATGGTATATGCATAGTAAGAAAACTTAGAACACGACCTCAAACTGTGCACTCAAGGGACCTGACCCTGACCCTGTCTTGGGGTCGGGGGGGGTGATTCTGAGGAAGCGCCTTGGAGTTTTTATCTAAACCATATATCAAGTAGGTGAAAGAGGAAACCCTACAGAGAAGGTAGGAAGCATCTCAAGTCTTCCAAGTGCCCCAGAGTGCACAAGGCAGTGATGAGTCTGACGTAAGAGAAATGCACCATTTTTGTAACCCATCACTCCGATAATATCATCTTGCAATGCGCTATCAATAAAATCACATTCATACTCCGGGGATGCATTTTTTTAAAAAGTCCTGATCTAGCCATATTTGAAAATAAATATATACATTTATCTTTTATTGGAAAAGCTCTCTGGGCACTTTAACTCCAGCAAGTGCTAAAGTTATCTTTGGAACCATTTTCCTTTGATTACCCAGGCCTCAGTGGCACTTTTTCTTCTGGCAAATATGACACTGATTATATACATTTGCTTTAACCCTCTGAAATTGAAGGGGGAAGCATATCTATAAATATATGGTGATAATTGATGGTCAAAATGCCAGTCAGGGTTTGAGCTCATTGAACAATTTCAGGCTTAGAAAAGAGAACATGTTAACATTGCTCCTGGCCTGTATCCTTTGAGATCCCGTTCCTGCATGCACTGTGGTTTCTGAACGGGCTCCCGTGCTAGTGATACTTTCATAATGAGTTTCGCTTCTGAGTAGTCAAAAATACAACCATTATATTTTCGTAACCTATTAATTCAGTAAAGCTTGGTTAAATGCCTATGTGAAAATGACAAATTCCAAAAGTAATCCAAAGAGTACTGTCGGGAACGCCGCCGGGGTCCCCGACAGTGTCAGGACAGAGGTTCTCTTCTACCTCCGAGGACGACGGGGGAACAGATGAAAACTCACGAGTCGGTGCAGTTCCAAAAAGGCTTGTAATAGTACAAAAGCTCTTCCACAGCACTCCAATATAATGAACAAACTCTAGCTCTGGTCTGAACTTAGACCATACAAAAGAGCCTAAGTCTCCCACTAAAGAGAGAGGATCTCACCCGAGCTGAGTCCTACCCAGAAGAATGAGCAAAAGGCCAAAGAGCAAAAAGCAAAAGGCCGAGGAGCCAAAAGCCACAGGAGTCAAAAGCCGAAAGCTAAAAGGCCCAAAAGGCAAAAGTGAAGGGGCCTCAAGTCAGCCCCTTATATACACCAAAGTAATCCAACCGAGAGGGTCATGTCAACAAAGAACTCTAAACAGAGTGTAGTGCCACACCCTATTGCAGGTATAAACAAAGGCTATGCCAAGGTCTAATCCTTTCTACCAAGATTATCTCTTATGTAAAACACTGGAGAGAGAGGGGGCTGGTATAAAGTAATACATCTTAACTTCATGAGCGTCATGTAATCTAGATGGTACCCACAGGTCCTTCTTTTATTATTATCTGCACCAGGGTGATTCTGAGTATCTTGTTCTCGTGTCCTGAAAGGGTCACACTCGCCTGCTTAGAGCAAAACTAGTATGATCCATTCTATAGTCTCAACGTAGCCAGGATGGTAGTCTTCTGGTAAATTCTAACTGTCCCACGTTGGGTGCAGTGGGTATAAAGAGGAGCTGCTGCCCAATCTAGAAAACAGAAGTCTTTAGTAGATGTATAAGTCAGAAGTTATTCAATCAAGTTGTCTTCTGTAACTGCCACACCTCTAGCAGTGTTTACATAGAAGAGAGGTCTCATTAGAATGAACCTTGGCTTAAATAAGATTAAGCTGGGAGTAGGCAAAACAACAAAGCTCCCAGGTTAGCTAAACCTGTCCTCCAACAGAGTACAGATGGCTCGCAAGCTCAACAAAGAAAAAAAGAAAAAACAGTCTCCCTTTGACCTCTAATCCCATCTCTAACTCAAGTTTAATAGCACACAAATTGGTCTCTGCCAGCTTTTTTGGTTTGTGTGTTAACTGTGTGTGCCACAAGTGTGCATAGAGACATATTAATAGTCTTCAAATATCTGATTCCCTTAAAGAGTTAAGACAACACCAGGTGACTACTGTGTCTAGGAAAGTTGCCACCAAAAGCTCTGTGATTTGACCCTCTGGATTTCTCAGTCTTATTCAGAAGTAGGCATCTGAGTGTGTCACAAGGATCTCTTACAAAACTATAGAGTTTTCATCTAATGGCCAGTTGAATGAGAACCTTTCCTCAAGCATTCAATCTTAACCTACACTATACAGCCATCAAATGCTAGAAAAAACTTTCCAGCTACCAGGAAAATTTCTCATCTTTTTCATGACATTTGTTCCAAAGGATATGGGCATCCTTTCAGTAGACAGTCTATAAATAAGATCATGGCCTTCTAATTCATACTGAGAGTCACCATATAATTGATGTTCCCTTTTCTTGCTGACTAGGAGAATTATGGTCAGAAGATGTTTAATCTCTAGACTTTTTCTTTATAATATTTTTACCTCCAGCCTGGCTTGTCAGAAACCCAGCCTACAAGGACCCACCACGCAGAGACCTGCCCTTCAGAGGAGAGTATTTCAAGCGCAGGAATGCTTGAGCCTAAGACACAGGTACACCCGGCAGAGCAGAAACCAGATTTTCCCGTTGAACCCCCCTGCATTTACCTCCAAATTACCATAAATATTCTCCCAATCCCTCTGAGAGAGTCCTACAAAGTAATGAGAATATAGTGCCCGCATGGCAGAGCCTGGCAAGCTGTCTGATGCGTGTTCGATAAGCCAAATCCAGTAACAGAAATGTTTATTTTCCTGAACCCAAAAGAGCCCTTAAAATGGCAGCAGTAAGAAAGGCAAACAAGCAGTGCCTGATAAAATTTCATGGCCATCCTAGGCTGCCAAAATGAAGAAGGACTAAAATGACTGTCTGTACTTTCAATGCACGTACGCTGGCATCGGAAGCATATATTGAGGATCTGATGCTGCAAGCGTAAAAAGATCAAGTACGACATCATTGGTCTGACTGAGATGAGGAGGCGCCAGTTGCATCATGCTGTATTTGACACGGAGAAGAATTGTTCCTTGGAACATGCGACGAAAGAGGCATCGGTGGCGTTGGTGTCCTTGTCAACATGAACATGGCCGAAAACATTGATTCATTAGAATGCCTTACAAACCGAATAGGACGATTACACTTGAAGAGATGTGGCCCACTGCCAGCAATTTCTATCTTCATTGTCCACGCACCAACATCCACATACAAATAAGATGAAATTGAGAAATTCTATGTGGAATTGGAGGAGTTCTATAAAAAAGATCACACCTTCTACAAGACCATAGTTGGTGATTTTAATGCCAAGATAGGACCAAGATCAGCTGAAGAACTCCACATCGGGACCCATGGCCTAGAATGGAACGAACAGGGTGAGAGACTATCTGAGTTCATCATGTCCACCAAGACCATTCATGGGAACTCACAGTTCCAGAAAGCTGAAGCGAAACATTGGACATGGGAATCTCCTGGCGGACAGTTCCACAAATGAAATTGACCACATCAACTTCAATCTACAGTTTTGTCTGACGGATGTAGCTGTCATCCCCAAATTCCAAACAGGATCGGACCACCGCCTCCTTCGTGCAAAATTCTACTTCCCGCAATGGGGAGAAAAGGCTGCAAAGTTTAAGAAGAGAACTCCCAGAATGACCACCAACTGGGAACTCTTTGGCACCATTGCAGCAACATGGGAAGATACCATCATTGACCGACATCGATGAAGAATACAACCGACTGGTTCAGCACCTACATGATTGTGTGAAGAATGCCGAGAGAGAGAAAGACACAAAAGGACGCCTGTCTTCAGAAACTCTCAGAAGCTCATTTGCCAACGTGGCAAGGCTCGAGCCTCAGGAGACCAAATGCTAACATCCAAGTTGGCTAAACGGTGCAGAGAAGCGATAAAAGAAGACCTCAAAGACAGAAGAGCAAAAATACTGGAAGATGCAGCAGAAGCCGGGAAAAGCATTCGCACTGCCTGCCTGTCCTTTGCCAACTATCAGACCAAGATGACTGCCCTCCGACGCCTGATGGATCTATCACATCTTCCAGAAAGGCAATGGAGAAGATTATCCATGACTTCTACTCAAATCTCTTTGATAGCCACATCCACCTGCCCACATACCAAATTCCACAGGATGGATATGTCATTCCCAACATTCTCCCTTCTGAAATCCGACATGCCATCTCATCGGTAAAGAAGGGAATAGCACCAGGCCCAGACAAAGTCAGACCCGAACACCTGAAGAATATGCCGCCGGTACTCATCAATATACTAGCTCGGCTCTTCACACGCTACCTATCCGAATGCAAGGTGCCCTCCCAATGGAAAACCAGCAGGACAGTTCTACTGTTCAAGAAGGGAGACATGGGGCCGGAGCAATAGCCCAGCGGGTAGGGCGTTGTGTTTGCCATACCGCCGCCCCGCCCCGCCCTGTGTCGCCCCCCCCCCTCTTTCTTATGCCCCAAGCACTGCCAGGAGTAATTCCTGAGTGCAAAGCCAGGAGTAACCCCCTGAGGCTCGCCAGGTGTGACCCAAACAAAAAAAAAAAAAAAAAAAAAAAAAGAGAGACATTCACGACATTGGCAACTATCGCCACAACTGCCTGTTGTCTGTCATCTACAAGCTGTTTACAAGTCATCCTGAACAGGATTAGCAGAACACTAGATGACGGACAACCATGCGAGCAAGCAGGTTTCCGGAAAGGATTCAGCACAGTCAACCATATCCACACAGTAACCAAGCTCATTGAGGTTTGTAGGGAGTACAAGATGCCGCTCTGTCTCACGTTCATTGATTTACAAAAAGCCTTTGATTCTGTGGAGACTAAAGCAGGCATCGAAGCCCTAGCCAAACAGGGTGTTCAAACCCAATACATCAAGATCCTTCGTGAGCTGTATTACGGATTCACCACCAGGATCTCACCATTCTACAAAGAAGTGATCATTAATGTAAAAGAGGGGTTCGACAGGGTGATACCATTTCACCAAAACTCTTCAGCGCCACCCTCGAGAACATCATGCAACAATTAGAATGGGAAGGAATGGGAGTGAAGATAGATGGTCGGCAACTACACCACCTCCGCTTCGCTGATGATATCATTCTAATAACACCAAACATTAGCCAAGCGGCACAAATGCAGGCTGACTTTAACCAAGAATGTGGAGATAGGTCTACAGCTGAATCTAAAGAAAACTATGTTCATGAAGAATGAACTAGTTCCAGAGAGCCCATTCTCTCTCAATGGAACAAACATCTCTGAATGCAGCAGTTATGTGTACCTAGGTCGAGAAATCAACATGATGAACGACCTAAAACCTGAGCTGCGCAGGAGGAAGAGAGCGGCATGGAATGCCTTCAAAGGCATCGAAGAAATAGCTAAAAGGACAAAGATCCTCCGACTCCGGGCACATCTCTTTGACTCCACTGTTCTCCCTGCATTAACATATGCCTCAGAGACTTGGGCCCTAGGAAAGCAGGATGAGAATGCTATTCGGGTCTCCCAGAGAGGAATCGAAAGAGCTATGCTTGGAATATCACGCCTCACTCAAGTGAGAGAAGGAATCCGGAGTTCTGACCTCTGTTGCTATTCCAGAATCAGGGACGCTCTCTCGTTTGCCAAGGCATCGAAAGTTAGATGGGCTGGACATGTAATGTGATTTGGAGACAACCGCTGGAGTAGAGCCATTACCGACTGGATCCCACGGGATATCAAAAGATCACGTGGCCACCTACAAGATGGTCAGACTTCCTTGTAAAGACCCTGAAGGAACGGTTTGAGGCTCTTCATATTCCTGAATCAACCAGATGCCATTGGGCTACATTGGTACGTGATAGGGTCCAATGGAAATGTTACTGGCGCCCACTAGAGCAAATCTATGAATAACGGGATTCAAGGGAAGTGATCAAGTGAAGTGAATATTTTTACCAAACAAAAGCACTTTAAATTTTGCATGTGTAGTTGATTATCCCTTCTATACTTATTATAATGTCTTTGTTGTTATTAATCAATCAATCAGTCAATTAATTGATTGATTAATTAGTTTAAATAAAGGCCATAATGGGGCCTTAAGCGATAGCCCAGCGGTAGGGCGTTTGCCTTGCATGTAGCCGGGCCTGTTCCGGCCGGGTTCGATCTCCCTGCATCCCATATGGTCCCCAGGCACTGCCAGTAGTAATTCCTGAGTGCAGAGCCAGGAGAAACCCCTGAGCATTGCCTGGTGTGACCCAAAAAGCAAAAAAAAAAAAAAAGGCCATAAGAACTGGTTTTTTCTTTTTGGGTCACACCGAAATGCTCAGGGGTTACTCCTGGCTCTGCACTCAGGAATTACTCCTGGTGGTGCTTGGGGACAATTTGGGATTCCGGGGATTGAACCTGGGTTAGCATGCAAAACAAACACCCTACCCACTGTACTACCCCTCCAGTCAGTCTTTGTTTATCATTCATTTTATTTGCTGAAAACTTCCTCTTCTCTCTTCCAATCTATTTTAACTTGACTTTTTACCTTCACTTGATCACTTGAACCCCATTATTCATCGATTTGCTCGAGCGGGCGTCAGTAACATTTCCATTGGACCCTATCACGTGCCAATGTAGCCCAATGGCATCTGGTTGATTCAGGAATATGAAGAGCCTCAAATCGTTCCTTCAGGGTCTTGACAAGGAAGTCTGACCATCTTGTAACCACTTACAAGACTTTTTTAAAGAAAAAGAAAAATTTCTTTCTTTATCTTGGCTGAACTAAAGAGAGAATCTACTTCAACAAATAAATGGAACTCATCTTGGTTCCACGTATCAATTCTAATATTACATTGAAATTCCGTGAGCATCACCATAGGTTACAAGATACGAACATTATTGAAAATATGAGGCTCTTTATGTCCTTTTTGTCTTTTTTTGTTCCTGGAGCTCTTTATGTTCCTGGAGCAAGCAGATGCCCTTGGGCTCTACTAGCATGAGACAGGACATATGGAGATGTTTCTGGTGCCTGCTTGAGCAAATCGATGATGAATGGGAAGACAGTGATACAGTGATACTATGTATATATTATAACTTGCTTCCTTGGAAATGTCTCCCTACCATGTACTTTGTCTTTAGAGATAACATTACTGTTCACATGTAAGTTGGATGGTTCCATGACTCCCAGTACTGTAAGTATCCTGGGCACAGGGGTCCATTTGCTTCACTTCTCCATTTAGTCCAAACCCTTGGAATAACGCTGAACTCATTAGTGCTCTCAGTCAACATTTTTTACATGCTGCATTTTAGAACAAGTACTTGAAATCAGTTTAATACAGGAGGTTAAAGACTTATACAAAGAAAATTATTAGTCAATCAATATTAAAAGAAATAGTAGAAGACACAAGGAGATGGAAACACATCCTCTGTTTATGGCTTGAAGGTGATTGACACTGTTAAAATGACCATCCCACCCAAAGTATTACACAGACTCAATGCAGACCCATAAAATTCCAATGACACTTTTCAGCAATACGGACCAAATGCTGTTAAAATTTACATAGAATAATAAGGGTCCTGAATAGCCAGAGCAATTCCGAGGGGGAAAAGGAATATGGGAGGATTTTCTTCCCCCAAGTTTAAATTATACTATAAAGCTAGAAATCAAAACTATGTGGTACTGAAATAAAGACAGACATTCAGACCAATGGAATCAAATCAAGAGCCCAGAGACATCCTCTTGTTTATGAAGAGCTAACCTTTGATATAAAATCTAGGGTTATGAAACGGAGTGAGGAACATTTCTTCAACAAATACTGATGGGAAAACTGCATAGCCAGATTAAAAAATAAACAAAAAAGGACAGAAAGACAGAAAGACAGACAGAAAGACAGAAAGACAGACAGAAAGAAAGGAAGGAAGGAAGGAAGGAAGGAAGGAAGGAAGGAAGGAAGGAAGGAAGGAAGGAAGGAAGGAAGGAAGGAAGGAAGGAAGGAAGGAAGGAAGGAAGGAAGGAAGGAAGGAAGGAAGGAAGGAAAAGAACTTTGATCCCTAACTCACACTGAACACAAAAGATAACTACACAGGGATTAAAGGCCTAGACCTTACAAATGAATCCACAAATTACATAGAAGAAAATGTAGGCAGAACTTTTCATGTTATTAACTCTAGCAGCAGCATCAATGGTTCAATGTTATTGGTCAAGCTGAACAGAAGCCAAAACAAGCAAATGGGATCATATCAAATTTAGAAGCTTCTGAACCAAAAAATAAATGAGGACTAAAACTAGAGGGTGTCAGGCTGAGTAAAGCCAGTCAGAAGAGAGACAGGCACAGAATGGTCTCTCTCACATGTGGGTTATAAAGAAACATAGTAAGCAAATACAAGTGACCAAAGACATCAGACCCCAAGAGCTGACATAAAAGCGAGATGCACAACTGAAAACTTGTTCTGAACTACTGTAAATTGGAGTGTATAAATGAGTATTAAGAATAAAACCTCTCAAAAATAAATCCCCAAATTTTCAAATAAATAAATTAAAACTCTAAGTTAAACAGAGCGATACAGGCAGGGCTCAGTTAAAGTGTTTGTCTCGCATGCCAACCGGGTTCGATCCCTCCCATCATGTATAGGCCAAACAACACCAGCAGTGATCCCTGAGCACAGAGCCAAGTGTAAGCCCTGAGCACTGTTGAGTGTGGCCAAACAAAAACAAGAAACAAAATAAATGTTTTAATTGGTGCTTTTATAATTGACATCACGATCACGATCACGATCTTCCCGTTGATCATCTATTTGCTAGAGCGGGCACCAGTAATATCTCCATATGTCCCTGTCTCATGCCAGTAGAGCCAGGGGCATCGGCTTGCTACAGGAACATAAAGAGCCTCAAACCATTATATTAGGTCATGGGAATGACCTAATATAATTGTTACTGGAATTTGGCATATCATATACAACACGAGAAGCTTGCCAGGCTTGTCGAGAGGGAGGTAAACCCTCCTCGTCAGAACTCCACCCAGCAGACTAGCCCATCACAGCATGGCTCGGCGCGCCCTAAGCGGCCGCACGGTTCATCAATAAATGCTTTATTTGGAGGTGTTTATAATTGACATATTTGAAGCAAATCTTCAAACAATGTTTGGAGAATGAACATGAGGGAGCATTGTTCTCTTCTCTAATAATTATGGCACTGAAGCCCTATTTCACTTATTTTGTAAAGTATTTAAATGTTGTGAGTTTTCTGTGATCAGATGTGTTTGTACACCCTGATAACAGTATCGGCGCAAATAGTGAACTTGTGATGATATTAACTTGGTGGTTCTTACTGGAAAAAAGTTTTCCCTCTTCTTCAGGAGGTACTTGACAATGTCTGGAGACATTTTCAGCCATGATAAAGGAGTTAGAGACTACTACTTTCCCATGAGGAGAAGCCAGATATGCTATTTAGCATCCTACAATGCACAGAACAACGTCTCCTCCAAAAGAGAATGATCAGCCCCAAATGTTAGTGCGGCCAAGATGGAGAAACCCTGATTTTAACCGTGACCTTCATATTTTAAGTCTAGAAAGAGCGTGATGCATTTTTCTTTGGTTCTTTTTTTTTTCCTTTCTAGTTAACGTGTGTGGTGATTCAGTATCACTGTTCAGAACAAAAAATACTTTGGTTTCTGTGCCAGAAATGAAATACGTTATCTTCATGGGACTACCGCTGTTCTTGTAGCCTAAGCATCCTCTTGGAAAGTAGAGAAAGCTCAAATGTATGGTACGTCTCTGGGCTTTGCTCCTCACCATGGGATCTTGTTAAATTCCAAGCGGTTCAACACACTGGGCGGAACACGGAGGCTCCTGCGCCGGGGCTGCAGCCGCAGCTTGGAAGACAGCGCCTGTGAACTAGCGCCTAATCCTAAAGTCCACTGTAAAATCGGCCTCCATAAATCCCCAGTCTCAGCGTGTTTATGTAAGGGCTTACTCATCTTCTGCATTAGTGGCAAGTCTAATTCCCCTGTGTGCCCAGAATGGACAATGTGAAAGATAAAGTGGAGCTTTCCATCCCCTGGGGACAAGATCAGCCTTCGGATGCTCTAAGCTACTCGTTTAGCTTTTTACAAGGGAACAAAGTAAACTGTTCTGTGTGCCTCAAGCGGCAACTCTTTTAAAACACATTTACCTAAAACACTTTGAAAACTGAGTTTTACCAGTCCTTCACCGCCTTGGAGAATTTAATAATTTATAGGTCTGCACATTGACCATAAAAATATTTTGTCATTGATGTTTCCATTAAATTGTACTTGCTTGAAGTCAGCACGGGGCTGGAATTCTTTGCAGTGAATGGCATGATTTCTTTCACTCATTTATCAAGGGTGCTTATTGACAGTTGGTATGAATACAATCTTGCTTTCCAACATCACTTTTATAAGAAAGGGAAATCATAACATTGAGTAAGATTCTTTGAGAAGGGGGACCCACATACCAATAAAAATGTATTTCTCACCATCATTTTCTGACTTCTGTACACACCAGAAAATATTCTACTCAACAAAAACTTGAATTCAGCATTTGCCCCTTTTGAGAATTAAGAATTCAGACCAATTGGGAAACATGCTCCAATCCCTCAATCAAGACCCAATAACAGGTCAGGGATGGGAAGAAGAGGATGTTTGGGTTTTCATATACCACAAACCAGAGCAGCTTAGATATTTTCTGTATAGCTTTCTTCACCTACCCTCACTAGTGAAATGATAAGAATACAATAAAGTGAAGACAGTAAATTTAGAACCAGCTGATGAGAACTTAGGATGTTAAGTGGATATTTTTAAGCCTTTTCTCTGCATTTCCACATGAGCTCTGTAAGAATGGGGTCCATACAAAAAGGAGCATATTTTAGCATGAGAAATGAGACACATGGCCACTGTACATGATAAATTAGTTCTAAATAACCAGTGTTATGGGGGAGGAGGTGCCCTTTTTTGGTTGGTATTTGAACAAAAGCATTTGGTAGAAATGGACGGGATAGGCCTTCTAATGAGGACCAAAATGAGGGAGAGAACTACCCCCACATACAGGGACATGGAAAATCGGGCACTAGGGTGTCACTAGCTAACAGAAACACAAGGCAGACCACATATATCACTTTAATTTCCAAGTAGCCATAAGGCAGGACATAATACTGGTAAAATCCATTGATGCATTTAAACCAACATAGCCAAATATCACTTGAACAATAAAAGTCAATAAAATGACCATTCTGCTTACATCACTTTATCATATTAAGTTTCTGAAAACGGGTGTCTAATTTATCATTCCAGCACCTCCCAATTTGTACTGGCCACATTTCAAGAAATCCACCTTCACGTGTGTCTAGACTACCTGCTTGGAAGAGGTAGCTCTAGAGTTTTGAAAGATTCTTCAGGAATAAGGAGCTGATACAGTTACAGTGAAACAATATGCTTTTCTGCACTGTCACATGCAAAATGTGCACGAGGATGCCCGATTGCTCTGTACATGCACGAGTTTAAACTGCAGTGCTTTTGCAGAGCTACATACTGAAACTCCTCTCTTCCATGAATAAAGTTGCCTGTAAGTAATACAGGAGCTCTAGCAACAGTGGAGAGAACCTTCGGGAGGAAGAATAGTGCCTTTGCTAGTGAATCTTTGACACAGGAGCCCGCTCATAAATTTGGCTTCTACAAATGATGGCAGTCTACAAGTAGGAAATGGAATTACAAATCTAAACAGAGAAGCTGGAGAGATAGGATAGCAGGTAAGGCGCTTGTCTTGCACCCAACCAACCTAGGTTCCACCCCTGGGACTCTGGAGTTTTCCTCACACTTCCAGGAGTGATCTCTGAGCATGGACCGAGGAATAAGCCCTGAGCATATCTGGAAATCCTCCACCCCCTGAAAAAAAAAAGAATCTAAGCAGAAGATTAAACACTGGAATCAAATATTTTTAAATTTATTAATCGTACATTACAGAATTTATATACTAATATGAATAATGAGATGTGCCAGAGAGATAAGACAGCAGGTTGGGCACTTACCTTGCACCCCTGAGCCTGCCAGAAGTAAACACTAAGAGCAGAGCCTGGAGTAAGCCCTAAGTATACTGAAACTAAAAGCATGCAGCTGATATATTATAAATACAAGCACACGTATCAGAAGATTAACAGACACTCAAACAAGCCCCATCTTAACACGCACTTAATTTCCTTAGCAGGTTTCCTCTGACTGTAGACCCCAATTTCCTTTCTCAGGGAATTCACAAAATTGTCAATCTGTCAATTCTTTACCTTCCCTCTGAAATGTATGTAAATCTTCTCCAGGTCTCTTTTTGGTTTAGGACCCAGGGACTGTTTTCTCAGGGACTTGGAAACCATCTCTTCGAAAATGAACACCTAAAGAGATGGTACCCCTCTACACAATGGAATACTATGCAGCTGTTAGGAATAATGAAGTTATGAAATTTGCCTATAAATGGATGGACATGGAGAGGATCATGTTGAGTGAAATTAGTCAGAAGAGACAAATATATAATGACTGCATTTATTTGCATGACTACAAGAGTATGCCACCCGCCTGGCAAGCTATCCTGTCGGGAGTGCTGCCAGGGTCCCCGACAGTATCGGGAAGTGAGTTCACTTCTACCTCCGAAGACGGCGGGGAATGGATGAAGACTCGGGAATCTGATGCAGTTTTAAAAGGGCTTTACTATCACAGGTTCCAATATACAATCCAAGAGCAGGGAAAACCTCCGGCCTCTGGGTTCCCAGCTAGGCCCCAGCCAGGTGTAGGCCAAGATGTTGGGCCACGTGTTGAGGCCCAACAGAGAATGGAGAGGACGGAGAAGCAAAACACCAAGGGAAGCCGAAATGGTAAAAAGGGGAAAAAAGAGAGCTTCTTTCTTCTTGCAGTTTATTTTATAGCTAGAAATCCGCCCAAACTCCCCAGCCCAGCCCATTCTGGGCTGGGCTATCTAGAGATGAAAGCAGGAAAATAGCTCTTCAGAAATGTAGCAACTTCAGGAGACCTTCTGGCTGTTTACAAGGATCCAGAGCTAATTAAAAGCCTCCTAGCAGAGCTGGGAGAAGCTATAAGCTAAACGCAACTTCCCCTGGCAGGAAGGATCAAATGCCCTCAGGTAATTTCTCCCAGAACCTCACCTAATGTCTTGAGCCAAGATCTGCCTGGAATTGCCTTTATAGGGTAGAGAAGGGGTTTCTGAGATGGCATGTCTCTGTACCAAAGACTAATACTAATGCCAGTTAAATATTTCTCCAAGCCTTCACAAGAGTCTCGTCTACTTCACGGTAGTTTTGTATTTTAGTTGCCTTTGAGTTATTAGGGGAGCCATGCTTGCTTGCTTGGAGGCAAACAGCATTTCTCTCTGGTCTAATTACTTAGAGATCCAACGTGGCCAGGCAAATATGCTAGTAAGATCTAGCTAGTCCCACGATGATTGTGGTAGCATGAGAGAATATTTATACCAGCCAGTACAGAATACATGGTCAGATAAGACTGCCACATTCAGACTACCCCCTATCTATGAAGTGACCTGCAGGAGGCAATCCAGGACAGATGCAGAGGCCTAGGCTTTTAGGTGTCCTGCAACACTACCCGTGTCGTATTTGATATGCCAAATACCAGTAACAATTATAGACCTCATTTGCATGACCCGATAGAATGTTTTGAGGCTCTTTATGTTCCTGGAGCAAGCAGGTGCCCTTGGGCTCTACTTGCATGAGACAGGACGTATGGAGATGTTACTGGGGCCCGCTCGAGCCAAATCGATGATGAACGGGAAGACAGTGATACAGTGATTTGCATGACATAAATATATATGTATATTTATACATATTATGATATATATACATATTATGACATCAACATCCAAGGTCAGACAAAACGTGTATCAGGAGGTCTTGTCAAAGGTGGAAATTACCAAAAACATGTGGGAGTCAGAGGTTAGGTAAGACAGAGAAGGGAACAGTGTGCCAATAATTGTCAAAAGTGGTATTACCCACATAGAACTGAGCATTAAATACAGGAAAAAAAATACACATGATAACCTCTAAGTAAATGTATTGCAATCCACAAATTGTAAGAGAAGGAAGAGAGAAAGAGAGAGAGAGAGAAAGAGAGAAAAAGAGATAAAGAACCTGCCATAGAGGCATGCTAGGGGGGGGGGGGGAATCAGGGGACATTGGTGGTGGGAAATGGGCACTGATGGAGGGATGGGTGCTGGAACACTGTATGACCAAAACCCAACCATGAACATTTTTCTAATTGTTTATCTCATGGTGGTATAATAAAATATATTTAAAAATAATAAAAAATAAAGAGATGGTCCCCTTATCTCCCAGGTCACTTCCAGAAAAGTGGAGCCTGGTGGATAAGGCATCAGTTAGCCAGCACAGCACAGCTCAGCACATGGCAGCGACGCTCAGTCCCTCTCCTGGTCCACCTCCTCATCATGTCCTCCCAAACGTTCCCACCTGTTCACCCAGTGCTAAAAATATCCCCCACCTAGGTTTGATGGGTAGCACTTCAATCTCTCCCCCTATTCCAAGAGTCTGAAGAATCTCTTCCTTCCCTACTTACCTCCAGTATCTTTTCATTTTGGGGGCCACACCTGGCTGTGCTTAGGGTTTGCTCCTGACTGTGAGCTGAAAAGATCACTCCTAGAGGTCCTTAGAGACTATGTGGTGGCAGGGATTAAATCTGGGTCAGTCACATGAAAAACAAGAATACTGTCTCTCTGGCCCACAACTGTGTCTCAAATTTTTTGGTGACTGTTGTTATTGGGCCACACTCAGAAATGCTCAGGGCTTACTCCTGGTTCTGCACTCAGGAATTACTCCTGGCAGTGCTCGGGAACTGTATGTGATGCCAGGGATCAATCCTAGGTTGCCTGTGTGCAAGGCAAGTGCCCCACTGTACTATCATTCCGGCCCCACACTTGAATCCCTTAAAACTCATTTCCACTTAGGGGCTGAAGAGTTGGTACTGCAGGTTGGGCACTTGCCTTGCAGGAGACAAACCAGGGTTTGATCCCTTGCACCACACCCGACCACTGCCAGGTATGACCCACAACAAACAAACAACAAAACTCATTTAAATGTTTTAATTGAGTTAATGTTATAAAGCAGTGTTATTTTAATAATGTTATAAAACATGCTATAATATACTTTAATAGAAAAATTAAAAGTAGAGACAACTAAACTGCCTTGGAAAGCCAAGAAGGGGTTGGCCAAGTACCTTGGGAGTGGGCCCTTGTCCCCCAGGGCTGGTTTGGAGCATTCCAACCCAAACTGATGCAATGGATATAGCCAAGAGAGCCACGAGTTAAAAAAAAAAAAGTCCATTCCCCAGCCCCAGCCGTAGCCCCAGGAGAAATTTCCCAATTCCATAAGGAAAAGATTAGTCAGATTTCACATGCTCATCAGATGCAACAGTATTTATATAAGCAAAAAGTAAATTCCACTTCAGACCCACAGCTGCACTGCTCTGCCGGCCCGATGTGGAAGCAACTCATGGAGCTGACCTCACGGTAAGGGACTCGACCATCCCCTGGCCGAGTCCAACATTGCTCCAAGGGTTTGCTCTCATGAGCAAGGGAGAGACCATGCTGGCCTGACTCGGAGTGGAGTTTTGGGCCCTGCCCTTTCCTCTGCCTCCATGCCAGTTGCCCCGGAGAGAGAGACCACCCATGCCAGACTCAGCTAATTTGCAACCCCAGAAGAGATCCAGACCCATCCACTTCAGACCCACAGCTGCGCTGCTCGGCCAGCCCCATGTGGAAGCAACCCATGTTTTATTTACTTTTTATGCCAAAGACTAGTAACTATTATGGACTTCAGTTCCATAACCTGAAGAATGGTTTCGGCCTCCTCCTGTCCTTGTAGCAAGTAGATGCCCTTGGGTTGCACTTGCTTGTGACAGGACTAATGGAGATGTTACTAGTGCCACTCGAGCAAATCGATGAACAATGGGAAGACAGTGAAATTCCAAAAAGCTCCTATAAGGCTACCAGCCTTTTAGATAAATGTAGGCATTTGTGCGTATTTTTATCTGCCTAGTTAGAAGCAATGGAAGACTTTCCATCGCTCATTGACGTCCCCAATCCTGTGCAATACCCAGACTTCCTCACCATGCTCTCTTTCACTCTCCATGTTGCCATGTCCTCGGAGCTTTCCTGGCAATGGAAGAATATTCTGACATGAACTATGGAGATTAACCTCTAGGTGCTCTTGGTTCCCTAATTAAGTTCTCACTCATAGGTTAGGGGCCATCATGAGTTTAATCCTCTGAAATATCCCAATTGTCCAGAGAATTCATTTTTCTTCCATCTATTTAATTTTTTTAAAAAGAAGAGTATAAAGGAGATCCCTCAGATACCGAAAATATGTATCACAGGTGTCAGGATTCTTTTCAGATGAAAAGATCATTAGCCTGTGGAGTGTGGCATTTAGAAATGTTTTATAGTCAAACATCTGATCAGAACATTTCCAAGTAGTGCTCACATAAATCCTGTAGCAAATTATATCTATAAATGCAAATAAAAACATCTTAGAAGCATATTTTCCATCATTAATCATAAATATGCTGTTCCTCATAGTTATGAATTCAGCAAAGCAAGCAGAGTTTTATATAACAACGGATCTTAAAACACTGCTAGGTGAAATATATAATATATGCAAATTAAGGTATTTAGCCTAGCCAAACAATAAAGTCATTGGAACTATAAACGGTATAAACAGACATCATTAGAAACTAATCTCCTTTCCAAGTCTCCAGCATAAGCTTAGAAATGTAAGATTATTCATATGAATCAATAATCACCAAATATGAAATTTTAGTACATATATATGAAAAGCCAGCTAACAGAAAGCCCATCTTACTTTCTAAAATGTTAGCATTATCTAATACTAAAATACATGAAAACATGTAGTGTCAAGAATTTCTATGTTGGTAATATAGTTGCTTGTTTCTAAAATTTTGTATGGGATAAAACTTTAAAAATCTCTTTTACATTGTTTTCATACTGTTTTAATCAAGTGAATCCATAGCATGTTGTTTTTGACAAATCTACCTGAAGATTTGTGGCAAATAACATGCTTTCTTTATGAAAGAAGAGATGCTTACTCTAGTTTTATGGCAAAAAAAATCACTATACAAATGCTTCTTTTCCGGATCTTACTGTTTGAACATTGTTTAGAAAACAAAGAAAGAAACAGATAAGAAAAGAACATGTAATTCTTGTCTTTAGTATAAATAAATTCTGAGAGTACACATGTATTTTAAATAAATGCATAAAATTATGCTATATGCTATTGATTAATTTATATCTATATTTTTCTAGTCCCATTGAAATAATTTTCATGTGTTTGTTCAGTTTTCTTCTTTCTAAGTAAGTTATTTTTCAATTAAACTGTCAGGTTTTAATGCAAAATTACAAAATGGAATCTAAAATGCATCAAATAAAGTATTACATTCTTAACAATATCATTTTTAAAGAAACCCACCAAAGCATACAAACCAATCAGAAGAATTCATAGAAAAAAAAATAAGAACTTGATAGTCTTTAAAACTGGAAGACATTTAAAAAAATAACCTTTGATTTCTAAGTCATGTCTTTATAAATACAGTGAACAAAGTATACAAAAATATGAAGAGAAAGGCAAATCAGAATGATAAAAAAGTCAATACTGTCTGGACTTTACTAATGCTAAAACCAGTACGTTTTCTATATTGACTACAAATCATATAGATGTTTTTTCTTAGAGTTGCCCTGTAATAACTTCAAGAATTTAATAACCTGGACCTTTTCTTTCCTTTCTAAAATAGGAATTATCAGAAGAGAGGTGGAAGCACATGACGTTGAAATGATTTTCATTATCTGCAAATTTGTTGCTTTACCATATTATCTTATAGGAGAAAATGCAAAATTATTACAGGATAAAGATCAACCTATGAAAAGCAAAAACAACAGCTCGGACTTAGTGGTCCATTTTAATGAACTGCAGAACCCTCAGTACATAAAAGGGCTAGTTTACCCAATTTCAAATTGTTAATTGTTTTCTCCTATAAATGTTTCCAACACTGAAGACATAGAGTAATCTGAGGCCCATTGATTTTTCCCTTCCAGAGCTCTCTATGGCAAGGAGAAGTCGTAGCTTTGATTATGTTTCAATAATAGAAATAAGAGATCACCAGAATACAGTGTGTATTCTTATTCCTCAACCGGAAGCAAAGACAAAATCAAACACAATCCTAGAACTTGTTTCATGAAAATATCAGATGTATTTTCCATTTCTAACTGAGAACTTAAAAATATTCTGGTCATGGAGTTGTCAAAGCTGCAGCAGAGACTTAGTGTTTAAGTGGTGCTCCTGCTAGATACAAATCCTCCCCGGCCAGCATACAGCATCTTTTGAAAAGCTTTTAATCACTTTTCTCAAGATAAGGCATGCTTGCATCCTTTTGGGGGGGTTCTAATCCACTGTCCTTGTGAAATTAGGTTCCTAAAATCTACCTGGAATCAATTGTCGGATGATGACTCCAGACTAAGCACATGATGATGACAAGTTGTGAGGATTCTGACCCACCATCCAATTCAAAGCCAATTTGGGGGAAGAGTAGTCATGGTGGGTCCCAAGCATGTACCAGGGCCCAGAGGCAACCTGCAGTGCTATTCCAAGAGGCTGATAGCTCGATTCTCAGACCTGGGCAATGTAGAGACTGAATTTAGGATCTTATCTATGCAAGGCACTTGTTCCAATCCCTTGAGCTCTCTTCTCAGTCACCAAGGACAATGCAATCATCTTACAATATCACTGTATCACTGTATCACTGTCTTCCTATTGTTCATCAATTTGCTCGAGTGGGCACTAGTAACATCTCCATAAGTCCTGTCACAAGCAAGTGTAACACAAGGGCATCTGCTTGCTCCAGGGACAGGAAGAGCCTCAAACCATTCTTCAGGTCATGGAACTGAGGTCCATAATTGTTACTAGATTTTGGCATAACAAGTAAATAAAACACAGGTAGCTTGCCAGGCTTTGCCGTGTAGGTGGTATAGTTATAGTCTCAGTAGAGGCTCTCATCTCGAGCATTTACTGATGAAACTTAAAGGGGAAAGATCAGGTTTTCTCTTGGATGGAGCTCTGAGGAACTATGGAGTCTGGATATTGAGAATGACTGACTGCATGATGTGTGGTTTGATCTGGCTTCTTGCTAGGCTTACTGGTATCAGTTAGAACCTGTCTAGAACTGTATACAATATATAAATGTGAAAGATCTTGGGAAGGACCTTATCCTAAAATCAGCATTCTCTAAGAATATTACATGGCACAAGCGGCCGCGCCAAGGTAGCTGTGGGTCTGGCATGGGTGGGTATCTCTCTTCAGGGGCAACTGGCATGAAGGCAGAGGAAAGGGCAGTGCCCAAAACTCCACTCAAGTCCGGCCAGCATGGTCTCTCCCCATCCATGAGAGCAAACCCTTGGAGTAATATTGGACTCTGCCAGGGGCTGGCCAAGCCCCTTACCGGGAGGTCAGCTCCATGGATTGCTTTATTTTATATATATTATATATAATTTATATTATTATATATAATAATAAAGCTATATAATATAATATAATATAATATAATATAATATAATATAATATAATATAATATAATATAATATAATATAATATAATATAATATAATATAATATAATATAATATAATATAATATAATATAATATAATATAATATAATATAATATAATATAGTATAGTATAGTATAGTATAATATAATATAATATAATATAATATAATATAATATAATATAATATAATATAATATAATATAATATATTCTATTATATATAATAATTTAAAATATATATACCTTTATTATAAGATTAGAAAGTATGTATTTCATATAATTTCAATAAATTACTTTAGACCTTAATATTTTAAATTTTTTTTTCAACAAAATTAAGACAATAATTTGGGGAGTATAATTCTAGGAGGAATCTCTATGTTCCAGTCTTTAAATGTGAAAAGAGATATAAATCATAAACAAAAATTTTAATTTGCTAGCCAGAATTAGTACAGGGATTATCCAGGTTTGATTCCAGGTGCTGCATATACTGCATATGGTACTCTGAGCACCACCAGGAGTATAGAATCCCTGAGTACAGAATCAGCAATAAGACCTGAGTACCACTAGTGTGGTCACAAAACAATAATACAACAAAACCTTAAGATTTTTTTTTTTTTGCTTTTTGGGTCACACTCAGTGACACTCAGGGGTTACTCCTGGCTCTGCACTCAGGAATACTCCTGGCGGTGCTCGGGGACCATATGGGTGCCGGGGATCGAACCGGGCCTGCACAGGCCGGCCGCGTGCAAGGCAAATGCCCTACCCGCTGGGCTATCCCTCCTGCCCCAAGATTTTTTAATAGTCCTTGTTCTGTGACTAAATATTCCACTTATTCTGGCTAAATTATTCTGACTTCAGTATCTTTGTCTACAAAACAAGGAATTTAAACTAGGTAACTATATGCACACATTTATTCTGTTCTAAACATTTTTAAATTCTATTTAAAATTTTTTTTCATTTAAAATCTCACTTGTTCCAACCTTTTGAGCTCTCTTCTCAGTCACCAAGGACAATGCAATCATCTTACAGTACATTAATCTTTTCACAGTTCCTTGGAGGGAGCGGGGCTGTTTGGATCCCCAACAATATTGGGCTTCATCTGGTTCCCTGGTCATGCTCAGGGGGCTGATGACTGATGAACAAAAGCTACGAATCCAGTTCAAATAATCCAAAAATTAACCCACTTCTCACCAGCAGTCCAACATGCTCTGCCACCACCACATTGGCTGACAGGCTCCCACAGATCCAGAGCTGCCGACCAGATAGTCTGACCATGGGTTCTGATCAATAACTCACCCACACATACACATGTGTGTGTGTGTCTCTTGACCCAGCTACTTTGTCTCCTTTATCCCACCAAAAAGTCAAAAACCTTTGACCTTTCTCAGGGGCAGGGGTGGCATAACCAAAGTTCAAAACCAGCTTTTAGGTACAGATCCCAGGGGAGCCACACCTCTGGCTCAAGCTTAAGAGACACTAAAGTGAGGCCTTGTCCCTTATTCCCAGACCAGTTTCTTATGCAAACACAGTAGAGAGGGGGCTACCATAAAGAACTATCCCCGAGATAGAATATCTATAGGATGTATTTTCATGGGAGAATCATGTCATATAATACAAACTATGTCCCCCATGCTAGGTTGAAATCTCCATCCCCACAAAGTCCCTAGGCCTGTCTATTATGCTTGAAGGCAATTTCTTATTGCTGTTGCTCTATATCAAAACCTCTGAGGCCCAAAAGGCTTGTCTTTAGGAAGACAAACTAGTGGTGACCTTTCCTTTGATCCGGTTTTTTTTGAGCTGATTTCCCTAAGGGTGGTCCCATAACATAGCTAGGGTGGACTCTTCCTGATACCACCCAGCCCCTGGTGGAGGAAATATATCCAATCTAGATTGTACTGGCTAAGAGTTAGAAAATATGACATTCAGGAGTCAATAGAGTCGAACTGACAAGTGACTGCCCCCACACTCCTTTCATTTTTATACAAGAAAGAGATCTCTTTGGTATATATCTCTGCCATAAAGCTATGCAAATAAATTATACAAAGAGGAGAGGATTCTCAAGTGCAAAGGTATAGGGCAATAGGTGGGGTGTCAATCAATGGAGGTGGGGAGGTTACTACTTGTCCTAATTGAGCATCCTCTACAAAACAACAATTTTTAATCCATCTATGTTTTCTGGACCTGACTGATTATGGACACAGTGATGCCATTTGATTAAAGTGTTAAATCATTTGCTGGAAGACAACCTTGCATCCCTAGATGGTAGCAGGGCTTGAGGCTCCTTTTCGCGGCTGGTTCTCGCATCATCTTCCGGCTGAGCTGCACCGGGAGTGCGGGAGCCACCATTCCACTGTACATTGACAGTTACGAGAAGGATGTCGCCAAGATCTACCAGGGCCGCCCAGGTACACTGGCAGAGCAGAAACCAGCTTTCCCCGTTGAACCCCCTGCATTGCATGGACCACGAGAGCAACTTCCGACCCGAGTCCACCATTCCGATGGAGCCTCGGAGGAGCCCAGAGAGAAACCCCCACACTTTGGTGGCAGCGATCTTCACAATCCACACTCTGCAGCAGGTAAGATCTCCACCCAGCAGACTAATCCAGTCTCCAGCCCACAGATTAATCCAGTCTCCAACCTGGCTTGTCAGAAACCCAGCCTACAAGGACCCACCACGCAGAGACCCATCCTTCAGAGGAGAATATTTCAAGCCCAGGGAATGCTTGAACCTAAGACACAGGTACACCCGGCAGAGCAGAAACCAGCGTTCCCCCATTGGGCATGGCCGCTGTCCACGTGATTTACCTCCAAGTGACTGTAAATATTCAACCCACCCCTCTGAGAGAGCCCACAAAGTAATGAGAATATAGTGCACTCATGGCAGAGCCTGGAAGCTGTCTGATGCGTGTTTGATATGCCAAATCCAGTAACAGAATGTTTATTTGCCTGACCCCGAAAGAGCCCTTAATACGGCACCAGTAAGAAAGGCAAACAAGCAGTGCCTGATAAAATTTCATGGCCATCCTAGGCTGCCAAAACGAAGAAGGACTAAAATGACTGTCTGTAATTTCAATGCACGTAAACTGGCATTGGAAGCATATATTGAGGATCTGATGCTGCAAGCAAAAAAGATCAAGTACGACATCATTGGTCTGACTGAGATGAGGAGGCGCCAGTCGCATCATGCTGTATTTGACACCAGAGAAGAATTGTTCCTTGGAACATGCAGCGAAAGAGGCATCGGTGGCGTTGGTGTCCTTGTCAACATGAACATGGCCATCAACATTGATTCATTTGAATGCCTAACAAACCAAATAGGACGATTACACTTGAAGAGATGTAGCCCACTGCCAGCAATTTCTACCTTCATTGTCTACGCACCAACATCCACAAACAAAGATGAAATTGAGAAATTCTACATGGAATTGGAGGAGTTCAATAAAAAAGATCACACCTTCTACAAGATCATAGTCGGTGATTTTAATGCCAAGATACTTGGACCAAGAAGATCGGCTGAAGAACTCCACATCGGGAACCATGGCCTAGAATGGAACGAACAGGGTGAGAGACTATCTGAGTTCATCATGTCCACCAAGACCATTCATGGGAACTCACAGTTCCAGAAAGCTGAAGCAAAACATTGGACATGGGAATTTCCTGGCGGACAGTTCCACAATGAAATTGACCACATCATCTTCAATTGACGATTTTGTCTGACTGATGTAGCTGTCGTCCCCAAATTCCAAACAGGATCGGACCACCGTCTCCTTCGTGCAAAATTCTACTTCCCGTAACGGGGAGAAAAGGCTGCAAAGTTTAAGAAGAGAACTCCCAGAACGACCACCAACTAGGAACTCTTTGGCACCATTGCAACAACATGGGAAGATACCATCATTGATGACATCGATGAAGAATACAACCGACTGGTTCAGCACCTCCATGATTGTGCGAAGAATGACGAGAGAGAGAAAGACACAAAAGGATGCCAGTCTTCAGAAACTCTTGAGCTCATTCGCCAACGTGGCAAGGTGCGAGCCTCAAGAGACCAAATACTAACGTCCAAGCTTGCTAGATGGTGCAGAGAAGCGATAAAAGAAGACCTCAAAGACAGAAGAGCAGAAATACTGGAAGATGCAGCACAAGCCGGGAAAAGCATTCGCACTGCCCGCCTGTCCTTTGCCAACAATAAAACCAAGATGACTGCCCTCCGATGCCCTGATGGATCTATCACATCTTCCAGAAAGGCAATGGAGAAGATTATCCAGGACTTCCACTCAAATCTCTTTGATAGTCACATCCACCTGACCACATACCAAATTCCACAGGATTGATATGTTATTCCCAACATTCTCCCTTTGGTAAAGAAGGGAACAGCACCAGGCCCAGACAAAGTCAGACCCGAACACCTGAAGAATCTGCCGTCGGTACTCATCAATACACTAGCTCGGCTCTTCACACACTACCTGTCTGAATGCAAGGTGCCCTCCCAAAGGAAAACCAGCAGGGCAATTCTACTGTTCAAGAAGGGAGACATTCACGACATTGCCAACTATCGCCCCAGTTGCCTGTTGTCTGTCATCTACAAGCTGTTTACACAAGTCATCCTGAACAGGATTAGCTGAACACTAGATGAAGGACAACCATGCGAGCAAGCAGGCTTCTGGAAAGGATTCAGCACAATCGACCATATCCACATGGTAACCAAGTTCATTGAGGTTTGTAGGGAGTACAAGATGCCACTCTGTCTCACATTCATTGATTTACAGAAAGCCTTTGATTCTGTGGAGACTGAAGCAGTCATCGAAGCCCTAGCCAAACAGGGTGTACAAACCCAATACATCAAGATCCTTCATGAGCTGTATTACGGATTCACCACCAGGATCTCACCATTCTACAAAGAAGTGATCATTAATGTGAAAAGAGGGGTTCGACAGGGTGATACCATCTCACCAAAACTCTTCAGCGCCACCCTCGAGAACATCATGCAACAATTAGAATAGGAAGGAATGGGAGTGAAGATAGATGGTTGGCAACTACACCACCTCCGCTTCGCTGATGATATCATTCTAATAACACCAAACATTAGCCAAGCGGCACAAATGCTGGCTGACTTTGACCGAGAATGTGGAAAGATATGTCTACAGCTGAATCTAAAGAAAACTATGTTCATGAAGAATGAACTAGTTCCAGAGGCCCCATTCACTCTCAATGGAACAAACATCTCTGAATGCAGCAGTTATGTGTACCTAGGTCGAGAAATCAACATGATGACCGACCTAAAACCTGAGCTGCACAGGAGGAAGAGAGCGGCATGGAATGCCTTCAAAGGCATCGAAGAAATAGCTAAAAGGACAAAGAACCTCCGGCTCCAGGCACATATCTTTGACTCCACCGTTCTCCCTGCATTAACATACGCCTCAGAGACCTGGGCCCTACGAAAGCAGGATGAGAATGCTATTCGGGTCTCTCAGAGAGGAATTGAAAGAGTTATGCTTGGAAAATCACGCCTCACTTAAGTGAGAGAAGGAATCCGGAGTTCTGACCTCCATCGCTATTCCAGAATCAGTGATGTTGCCTCGTTTGCCAAGGCATCGAAAATCAATGGGCTGGACATGTAATGCGATTTGGAGACAACCGCTAGACTAGAGCCATTATTCACTGGATCCCACGGGATGTCAAAAGATCACGTGGCCGCCCACCTACAAGATTGTCAGACTTCCTTGTAAAGACCCTGAAGGAACGGTTTGAGGCTCTTCATATTTCTGAATCAATCAGTTGCCATTGGGCTACACTGGCACGTGATAGGGTCCAAGGGAAATGTTACTGGTGCCCGCTCGAGCAAATCGATGAATAACGGGATTCAAGTGATCAAGTGAAGTGATCAAGTTAGATCATAGATATCTCTTTCCACTGTGTGCTGGAGCGCTCAACTATTACATCAACTAGAAGATGAAATGTTTGCTTCTACAGGGTTAAGTATGATAATGTATTCACAATCACTGACATAGACAGGTTTTAATACATGGCAGCTACTATAAATTTTGATGAATTTTTCAAATGAAGAAAGTTTACAGATTTAAACCTTTCTCTTGAACTATAATCTGCATAAAAGAAAAGTGCTCAGATAATCAGTTTATGATTCAATAAATTTTTTAAAATTTTTTATTATACCACTGTGAGACATACAATTACAAAGGTGTTCATAATTGGTTCTTGGTAATACAGTATTCCAGCACCCATCCCTCCACCAGTGCCCCATTTCCACCACCAATGTACCCCACCCCCTCCTGCCACCCCCAGGCTGCCTCAATACCAGGTACCCCATTTTCCTCTCTTTCTCTCTCTGTCTCTCTATCTCTGCATCTCTTTCCCTCTTTTTTTACACATTGTGGCTAGCCCTGCAGATATATAGAGTTTATCACTTAAGTCTTTTTTGTGTATATTCAATGGTGAGTTTTAATATGCCATTACCATTTCCCACATTTAGTAAAACACTGGTATCTATTTATATCCTATTAATGAATGCAGTCATTCTATATCTCTCCTTTTCATTCTGACTAATTTCACTCAGCATGATAGTCTCCATGTCCATCCATTTGCAGGTAAATTTCATAATTTCATCTTTTCTGACAACTGCATAGTATTCCATAGTGTAGATGAACCACAGTTTCTTTAGCCAGTCCTCTGTTCTCGGGCATTTAGGGTGTTTCCAGATTCTAGCTATAGTGAATAGCGCAGAGATGAATAAAGAAGTACAGAAAGTATTTCTGCTATGTGTTTTTTGGTCTTTCATGTATTTTCCCAGGAGTGCTATTGCTGGCTCAAATGGGAGCTCAATATCTAGTTTTCAGAGGAATGCCCATATTGTTTTCCAAAAGGGCTGTGGTCCAATAAATTCTTAAAGGTAAATGTTTGAACATCAGAGCTCAATGTTGCCAAATAAAAGTTTCTATTTTTATGTGACATTTTCTATTTTCTGTTTTGTACTAATTCGTTTTTATTGCCATGTCATGGAAAGCCTGAGAAATGGTCAGTTGATATGCTGAGATTCAAAGATTCAACCATAAAAGCTGAGGGTAGAGTTTATTACTTATACTTTGATCTAGGGCTTTGTTCACAAAAATATATAAATATGATTATCTTTCTTAACTAGTCATTTCCTATTAAGAAGATATTATTTACTGTGTGTGTGTGTGTATGGTGGGTATATTATAAAGAATAGAACTGACTGCCATTGAATTAAAGGGCCAGTACTCTGATAGGTATTGGCACACTCTTTTGCAACAGTAGGAATAGAAAACTATGTATTTGTACAAATAAGGCCCCTAAGACACAGATAGGATGACTATCTTGCTCATACCCACATCTTGCAAATAAAACACTGGACATATAATTCTTCTAGCCATTCAACAATTCCAGGTGAACACAAACCCTGACATTATAGCTCATGATCCAATAATCTAATGCCAAGAATTATTTTACTGAGGTTGCTCTAATTAGTTTCACCATTGCAAATATTATTCCTCACATCAATCATAGGGCATTTAAGAATTGCTTCTCAGGCTCAGTTTGACAGGATTAATTTTTTCAACAACACCATGAAATGTCTTGTGTGGGGGATCAATATTGTATTCCATCCTTTGCCCTGTATTAGTATTAGGGAACAAGAGAGCGTGCGCTAGCGAGGAAGTTAAACCCAACAACTTAAACAAGTCAGAGCATAAAACTGATCAAAGCCCCAGGAGTTGTTTCTTTTTGGAAAAACCAGAGACCTTGCTTCTTTATTCTATTTCTGCCTAACACCCACTGAATATCTCTAAATGGAAATTGGTACCTTATTTTTGTCTTACTACATCAGAGCTTCAGAATGTTTCTTCCTCTTTCACACTTTCCCAGTCATCTACTATGAAAATCCTGAAAATGTTCATCTTCAATTCCCCATATCCAAAAGTCAGTAAGTGCTGTTGATTCTTCTTTAGAATGGCCCTGCCTCTCTTTCTCTTTCATATCAGTCACTTAGCACAACAGTCCAAATGTTTCCTGAGAACTCCCCAAACTCACCTCTCCAGATCTCCTGTTTCTCCTTAGCCTAAAGCCTTAAAGCTATTTCAGCTAATAATTTTTTTTATCGGCCATGTCTTTCACCTTGGTTAGCTTCTAAAATGAATGTTTTCCTAGTTTCCCACTATTATGCCCCATCCTGATGATCAAACTTTCCATAATATGATTCATCTAGTCTTTAAGGCCCAAATGTTTCCAGTTTTACTTCTGCTGACCAGAGCACATCGCATGAATATTCTCCACATTCTCCCTTTATTGGAGAGGCCATGATAGGATATTCTAAACAAGCTTATCCAGCATTATTCTGAGCCATGGAGATAACGGGTATGTGGAAATCAAACAGATGGGTGAATTATATTAATATTTATTAAGTTCACGATTTTATTCCTTCTAAGAACAACCAAAATGATATAATTATAAGTTATTTGTATTAACTCTTTTAAAACAATTACAGTGCATGAAACCATTCATTATCTAAAACCCAGAATTATTAATGAATTTTCAATGTTAATGACAAAGAAATGCCTTAAATGTAGATTAAAAAGCAAAATTTATCTTCCGTTAACATCTTTGTAAAGGAATGAATGTTATGATTTTATTATCAATAACCCTTTTTTATTTTCATTTAGATTTTTGTGGGGGTGTTCCCTTATTCTTATTTCCCCTTAATTCATATCAGCCATATATTCATTTCTTGTGACTGCTATAACAAATTGCAAAATGATGTTCACTTTTTCTTCTTTATTTGCACAGCCCCCATTATTTCCCCCATTATCTTGAAAGGTTTCTCAAATATTTCAGGTGTTCAATTAATACTTTCCAAGTAAATAAATAGCTTTTATCTTCATTTTTCATGCTATATGCATTTTCACAAGTAATTATGACTGGCCAACCACTAAACGCACTGACTGAGAAATGGAGAACTTATCTCTAAAAATAATCATGTAAATGCTTAATGATCAACGAAAAGAAAATTTATTATGGAGGATTGTACATCAGGAATTAATGATTTCTTAATTGACCTTCAAGCCAGACCACTCTCCCCACTCCATGGGGCCCCCCCATTTTCCACATCAGGACTTCCCTCTCGTCACAACTCCACCCAGCAGACCAGACTATCACAGCCCGGATCATCGACAGCCACTCTGCAGCAGTTTTTTTTTCAATCCAGCCCTGGTATGCTGAACCAGAGACTCTCAGACATGGGGGCAGAACTGCTACTTGCTCTCCCTGTGCTCAGCTGCTCATGAGGCACCCGGGGAGGCATGGCGGGTTCCTAGCCCTGGCCTGCCACCCCAACTGAGCCTCACAACAAGCCAGACCACCCTCCCCCAGTCCATGGGGCCCGCCATTTTCCATATCAGGACTTCCCTCTCATCACAACTCCACCCAGCAGACCAGACTATCACAACCCGGATCATCAACAGCCACCCTGCAGCAGTTTTTTTTTCAATCCAGCCCAGATATGCTGAACCAGAGACTCTCAGACATGGGGTAGAGCTTCTACTTGCTCTCCCTGTGTCCAGCTGCTCGTGAGCCGCTCGGGAGGCATGGCGGGTTCTAGCCCTGGCCTGCCACCTCAGCTGAGCCTCACAACAAGCCAGACCACCCTCCCCCACTCCATGGGGCCCGCCATTTTCCACATCCAGACTTCCCTCTCATCACAACTCCACCCAGCAGACCAGACTATCACAGCCAGGCTATGCGCGGCCGCAGCGGCCGCAGCAGTTTATCAATAAATGCTTTATTTAGAGGTGACTACAGCAGTATGCCACCCACACGGCAAGCCTGGCAAGCTGCTTGTGTGCTTGTGTAGTATTTGATATGCCAGTAACATTTATATTAGGTCATTCCCATGACCTAATATAATGGTTTGAGGCTCTTTATGTTCCTGGAGCAAGCAGATGCCTTTGGGTTCTACTAGCATGAGACAGGACATATGGAGATATTACTGGTGCCCGCTCTAGCAAATAGATGATGAATGGGAAGATAGTGATAGTGAACTGACCTTCAAATCTGACTCTGTAGTTCTAAATATACTTGGGGACAATATACTTACTCACATTCATATATGGAACAGAGGGTGGGTATTCATTTTTGTCTTTTTTTCCATCTATTTCCTAATATATTTTATCTTTTGTACCCATGTCTTAAGACAAGCCACACATTAAATTGCCATGGCTGCTGCCACAAATTGGCAATTCACACACTTAGAGAATTATAATTGTAGAAATGGGATTGGAGCAGCATCGCACCAGACTGGGAATGTATTTGGCACATGGTAGACCTGGGCTCAACCCAGGAACCATGTATTCTCCTCTCAACACATCCTGCCAAGAGTGATCCCTGAGCACAGAGTCAGGAATAAGCCCTGAGCACTGCCAAGTGTGGTCCAAATATCAAATCAAACCCAAAAACCCTGCAGAAATGTATTTCAGAGTTCCAGAATCCAGAAATCTAGTATCAAAATCAGTGTGTCTAAAGCAGGGACATACCTATGCCCTAATTACTACAGAATCAGGAGATCTATTCCTCCGTCTCCAAGTGACAGCCATCACTTCTTGGCTGATGGCCCTATCACTCCACAATCTGCCTTCATGCTCCTGTTGCCCTCTTCTCTTGGTCTACCACTTCTCTAGCGCCCATATAAAATCTCTGCTCTCCCTCAAAAAGAACTCTGGTGATTTTATTTAGGCCCATGTTGATAAAAAGAATAATATCTCCACTCAATATCCCTAAATTAAAATCATGTGAAAAGGATTCCTCCCCATTAGGTAACATTTATATGTTTTTGGGACTAGAACCTGATGGCGTTTATGATTATTAATTAGTTCCAGAAAGGCCAGTAGGAAATTGTTGTAAACCGTATGTAGATATATACAAATTGGGGCAGAAATTTCTATGCTGCTGTAATTACTTGATAACCAATAGATGTTCTGAGTCATATTCTCATTATGCACATATTACAAAGCAACAGCAACTTAGAAAGAAAGACATAGAACAAAACAGGCACACAGATTAATGAAATAAAGAGCCCAGAAATTCACCCACATGTACCTGAACATTTTTCTGCTAAAAAGAAGCCAAAACCATACAATGGAGAAAGAAATTCTTTTCCAACAAGTGGTGCTGAGAAAATAGGATTGCCATATTTTTTGTAAAACGTAAACTAGACAACTATTTAACATCATCATCAAAAACTAAGTCAAACTGGATTAAAGACTTGTATATTATATTCAAAACAATGAAATGCATAGAAAAAAGCCCAAGTGATATGGTAGAGGATCTGAACTTCAGAGATGTATTTGGAGATTTAGCTTCAGTGGCAAGGTAAACAAAAAAATAAGAATAAAACAATGATACTACATCAAATAAAAATGTTTTTACAGAGCAAATAAAACTATCTCAAAATGAATAGACAACTGAATAATCAAAAGATATCTGCACACCATGTATCCAATAGGGAGTTGGTCTCCAAAATATATAAATAATTCACACAATTCAACAACAAAAATGCAAGCTGCAAGCTGCCCAACAAATAAACCAAGTGAGTAAAGAAGACATGCATATAGTCTAAAAACACACAGAAAATGCTCAGTATTTCTTTTATTAGGGAAATAGAAGTCAAAACCTTAATGAAAGTATTGCCTTACACTGATAAGAATGTCCTCACCAGAATGACTGAAAACAAGTGTCGAGAGGGTGTAGAAGAAACCTTAATATCAGTTGCTAAGATGAAGCCTCTATGGTCATTTCTTCACTATCACTATCTATCTATGGTGATTTCTTACAGAATAAAAATGAAAATGTTGGATTGCAGAAGGGAAAATGTTGGGAATGACGTATACATCCTGCGAATTTGGTATGTGGGCAGGTGGACGTGGCTATCAAAGAGATCTGAGTAGAATTCAAGGATAATCTTCTCTGTTGCCTTTCTGGAAGATGTGATAGATCCATCAGGATGTTGGAGGGCAGTCATCTTGGTCTTATAGTTGGTGAAAGACAGGCGGGCAGAAAAGCGAATGCTTTTCCTGGCTTCTGCTGCATCTTCCAGCATGTCTGCTCTTCTCTTTTTGAGGTCTTCCTTTATTGCTTCTATTGGATGCAAGCTTGGATGTTAGCATTTGGTCACCTGAGGCTTGCTCCTTGCCATGTTGGCGAATGAGCTCAAGAGTTTTTGAAGACAGGCGTCCTTTTTGTGTTATTTTTTCTCTCTCGGCATTCTTCACACAATCACGGAGGTGCTGAACCAGTCGGTTGTATTCTTCATCGTTTTCCCTTCTGAAATCCAACATGCCATTTCGTCAGTAAAGAAGGGAACAGCACAAAGTCAGACCCGACAAAGTCAGACCTGAACACCTGAAGAATCTGCCATCAATACATTGGCTCGGCTATTCACATGCTACCTGTCCGAATGCAAGGTGCCCTCTCATTGGAAAATCAGCAAGACAGTTCTACTGTTCAAGAAGGGAGACATCCACAACATTGGCAACTATCGTCTCATCTGCCTGTTGTCTGTCATCTACAAGCTGTTCACTCAAGTCATCCTGAACAGGATTGGCAGAACATTAGATGAAGGGCAACCGTGCGAGCAAGCTGGCTTCCGAAAAGGATTCAGCACATCAACCATATCCACACAATAACCAAGCTCATTGAAGTTTGTAGGGAGTACAAGGTGCTGCTCTGTCTCATGTTCATTGATTTAAAAAAAAGGCCTTTGATTTTGTGGAGACTGAAGCAATCATCAAAGCCATAGGCGAACAGGGCGTTCAAACCCAATACATCAAGATTTTCATGAGCTGTATTATGGATTGACCACCAGGATCTCACCATTCTACAAAGAAGTGATCATCGATGTCAAAAGAGGGATTCGGCAGGGTGATACCATTTCACCAAAACTCTTCAGTGCCACCCTCGAGAACATCATGTGACAATTAGAATGGGAAAGAATGGGTGTGAAGATAGATGGTCGACAACTAGACTACCTCTGCTTCGCTGATGACATCATTCTAATAACACCAAACATTAGCCAAGCGGCACAAATGCTGGCTGACTTCAACCAAGAATGTGGAAATGTAGGTCTACAGCTGAATCTAAAGAAAACTATGTTCATGAAAAATGAACTAGTTCCAGAGACCCCATTCACTCTCAATGGAACAAACATCTCTGAATGCAGCAGTTATATATACCTACGTCGAGAAGTCAACATGATGAACGACCTAAAACCTGAGCTGCACAGGAGGAAGAGAGCGGCATCTTCAAAAGCATCGAAGAAATAGCTAAAAGACAAAGAGCCTCCGGCTCCAGGCACATCTCTTTGACTCCACTGTTCTCTCTGCATTAACAGGGAGACCAGAGACCTGGGCCCTATGAAAGCAGGATGAGAATGCTATTCAGGTCTCCCACAGAGGAATCAAAAGAGTTATGCTTGGAAAATCATACCTCACTCAAGTGAAAGAAGGAGTCCGGAGCTCCGACCTCCGACCTCCATCGCTGTTCCAGAGTCAGGGACACTGTCTCGTTTGCCAAGGCATCGAAAATCAGATGAGCTGGACATGTAATGCGATTTGGAGATGACCGTTGGACTAGAGCCGCTACTGAATGGATCCCACAGGATGTCAAAAGATCACGTGGCTGCCCACCTACCAGATGGTCAGACTTCTTCATCAAAACCCTGTACAAACAGTTTGAGGCTCTTTGTATTCCTGAAGCAACCAGATGCCATTGGGCTACACTGGCATGTGATAGGGTCAAAATGAAATATTACTGGCATTCGCTAGAGCAAATTGATGCATAACAGGATGTCAAGTGTTCAAGTGAAAAATGAAAATTCCACAGGACATAACAATTCCATACCAAGGCATTTTCCAAAGAACACGAACATTCATAGCAGGATTACTCACAATAGCCAAAACTTGGAATCAAACTAAACGCCATCAAGATCACTAGAAAAAGGGACTGTTTTGTACAAACACAATGGGGAATACTTCACTTGCATCACTTGTCTTCCTGTTGTTCATCAATTTGCTCGAGTGGACACCAGTAACATTTCCATACATCCTGTCGCATGCCAGTGCAGCCAAGGGCATCTGCCTGCTCCAGGAAAATTAAGAGCCTCAAACCATTTGCTCAGGTCATCAGAATGAGGTCCATAATTATTACTGGATTTTGGCATATCAAATATGACAAGGGTAGCTTGCCAGGCTGTTCCATGCAGGTAGAATACTCTTGTAGTAGTCTCTCATCTCGTGCATTTATTGATGAATCATGTGGCCGCTTTGAGATGGGGAAAGATCAGCTGGGTGGAGCTCTGATGATCTGTGGAGTCCGGATGTTGAAAATGGTGGCCCTTATGGTGTGGGGTTCCTCTATCTATCTTATTGCGAGACTCTGTCCCCAAATGCATAATTTTATGTTTTTTTAAAATGAGAGTAGTATTCCCTATTTCCATCCCAGCAGAGCCTCACATGGGAATACTACTCTCATTTAAAAAAAAACTTGAAATTATGCATTTGGGGACAAAGTGAATGCATTAAGTGGTTATGCTAAGTGGAACAGGTAAGGAACTGAAAGATCATTCACTGTATCAGTGTCTTCCCATTGTTCATTGATTTGCTCGAGTGGACATTGTTCATCGATTTGCTCGAGTGGGCACTAGTAACATCTCCATTAGTCCTGTCACAAGCAAGTGCAACCCAAGGGCATCTACTTGCTACAGGGACAGGAGGAGCCCCAAACCATTCTTCAGGTTATGGAACTGAAGTCCATAATAGTTACTAGTCTTTGGCATAAAAAGTAAATAAAACACGGTAGCTTGCCAGGCTTTACCATGTAGGTGGTATGGTCTCAGTAGAAGGCTCTCAACCCAAGCATTTACTGATGAAACTTAAAGGGGGAAGATCAGGTTTTCTCTTGAATGGAGCTCTGAGGAACTATGGAGTCTGGATGTTGAGAATGACTAACTGCATGATGCGTGGTTTGCTCTGGCTTCTTGCCAGGCTTACTGGTATCAGTTAAAACATGTCTATAATTGTGTACTATGTATAAATGTGAAAGAAATTGGGAAGAACCTTACGCAAAATTCAGTATCCTATAAAAATATTGTGCGGCCGCTTTGCTGATGCGTGCCAAGGGACATGTGGGTCTGGCGTGGGTGGGTCTCTCTCTTTCGGAGCAACTGGCATGGAGGCAGAGGAAAGGGCAGGGTCCAAAACTCCACTCTGAGTCCGGCCAGCATGGTCTCTCCCATGCTCATGAGAGCAAACCCTTGGAGCAATGTTGGAGTCAGCCAGGGGATGGCCGAGTCCCTTACTGGGAGGTCAGCTCCATGGGTTGCTTCCACATGGGGCCGGCTGAGCAGCGCAGCTGTGGGTCTGAAGTGGATGAGTCTGGATCTCTTCTGGGGTTGTAAATTAGCTGAGTCTGGCATGGGTGGGTCTCTCTTCCGAGGCAACTGGCATGGAGGCGGAGGAAAGGGCAGGGCCCAAAACTCCACTCCGAGTCAGGCCAGCATGGTCTCTCCCCGCTCATGAGAGCAAACCCTTGGAGCAATGTTGGACTCAGCCAGGGGATGGCCGAGCCCCTTACCAGGAGGTCAGCTCCATGAGTTGCTTCCACATGGGGCAGGCCGAGCAGCGCAGCTGTGGTTCTGAAGTGGATCTGAAGTGAAAGATCATTACCAGATGGTTTAACTCCTGTGGAATATTAATAACTAAAGTACAGAAACACATCACTCAATGAAACTAACTTCTAGACTTGGTGAAAGCTACAGTGGCTACCATAGATAGGGAAGAGAGAAGTGAAGGGAAGGAGAGAGGCCTTTGTTTGCTGGAATGCTGGCACTGAAACTTCAGAGGAGTGAAAATTATACATATAGAAAGGTATGAAGCTAAATCCCTGAAATTCTATGCTGTAGATCAATTCAATAAGAAATGATGAAAAAAAATAAGTTACCTCAAGTTGTTTTGTATTGAATTAGATTTGTAGAAAATATTTTATTTATAAAATTACAGTGCTGATTAAAATGGAAATTTAAATTACATTTTTAAAGTATAAAAACTATAGATTTTTCTTTCTCCTGTTTGGAGAATACTTCATGGATGAGCAATTTTAGAATGTTCTCCTTTAAATTCAAATTCCTTTAAAAGATGAAACTTAAAATAGTTTTAAAAGCACCATCGTGAATTAAAAAGAAAATAAAACTTGTCAAGCTATTTTTGAGGTTAAAAAGAGATATAAGTTCCCCCTCCTTTTTGTTGAGCCTGGTGCCCCCGCCCAGGAGCTGCCCTGGGGCCACCAGCCATAGCATGAAGAGCCTCACAAGAGGCTGGGGAAGCTGGAACTCGGCTCGCCCCAGGCCCAGCTGACTATGGGGCCCCCGGGAGGGCAGATGGGTTTTGGGAGTGGGCCCATCACCTCTGGGGGTCCCGGATGCAGCCGGATGAGACTTCGCCCACCACACTAGCCACCATTTTCGCTGTCCAGATGCTGGGAAACTGCCTCATGACCAGATTAACAGAGCAAAACCAGTTCGAACCCAAGTCGCGCAGCCGCTTGCGGCCGCAAGGTCCATTAAAATTGTGGAAACAGTAATGTCTTTTAATGCACTGCATTCTACTATGTGCAGGAAAGTTTGGCGGGAGGAGAGATAAAGAGGAGAGAAATGACATACAGAACCCGCCAAGTAGTTGAGGTGTGGGAGGGGGAGGGATGTGGGGACATTGGTGATGGGAGATTGGTTTGGGTGGAGGGATGGGTGTTGGAACACTCTGGAACCAAAACTATACATGAGCATCTTTCAATTGTATGTTTAAAATGGTGTAATAAAATTTGGGGGGGTGCGGGGAAAAAGAGATATAAGAACCTGGGAGGGATGGCAGGTTCTAGCCCTGGCCCGCCACCCCAGCAGAGCCTTGCAACAAGCCAGACGACCCCCCCACTCAATGAGGGCCTCCATTCTCCACATAGGGACTTCCCCCTCCTCAGAACTCCACCCAGCATACCAGCCTATCACAGCCCGGATTTAGAGATGACTATAAGAGTATGCTACCTGCAAGGCAGAGCCTGGCAAGCTACCCGTGTTGTATTTGACATGCCAAATACCAGTAACAATTCTAGGCCTCTTTCCCATGACCTGATGGAATGGTTTGAGGCTCTTTATGTTCCTGGAGCAAGCAGGTGGCCATGGGCTCTATTAGCATGAGGCAGAACATATGGAGATGTTACTGGGGCCTGCTTGAGCAAATCGATGATGAATGGGAAGACAGTGGCATATGCTATAGAAAATAAATGTTTTTCTAATTAACAATGAGAAAGAATAAAATATTTTTGTCCAATTTTCCTTAATGTATTTTAGGAAGCAGAGAATTAAAGGTGTCAATAAATTTAAAGGAAATTTAGGGGGCTTTCAGATTCTTCATTTCCTATACTTTTCCCCCTTCTTTTCCTACCTGTCTCCTATGAGATGTTTTTCATCCATTTCACTTTTATGGGACACCCCCTCACTACAAACCTTAAAAGTATTGCAGAAATTGTATATGGTAGTAATTCAATGTGTTCCTGGTTGATATAGATTGAAATAACACATTTCAGAAAAAGCATGAAAATTTAAAGAACTATTTTAAACTTAAAACTGTTTCCATTTGGTTTCAGTTTGACAGTTTAAAGTAGCTCTCCTTCACCGCCAGGAGTAATTCCTGAGTGCAGAGCCAGGAGAAACCCCTGAGCATTGCTGGGTGTGACCCAAAAAGAAAAAATAAAGTAGCTCTCCTTTATAAGTACTTTTTCACCTAAGATCAACTAATGAAAAAAAGGAAGCATATGCTTACATGGAATTTTATAGCAGAAATAAAGAGAATGCCTAAGACAGCACATATTAAGTAATCAGTGGTGTGTTAATATTTAGATAAATTACATTAACTCTGATTTTAATAAAAAGAAAAATAACCTTGTTTATTGAAATTCTACATATCATTAATCTTGATTGGCTGCAGTAAAACATTACTCAAATACTTTCTTCCATATATGAAATGTATGGGCCTCTGACACTCTTAATTTTCCATTTCTGTTATTAAAAAATCTTCAAACCCTTAGGAACCAGAGAGATAGTACAGTGGGTATAGAGGGAAGGGTGCTTGCTTGCACACTATTGACCATATTTGATCTCCAGCTTCCCAGATGATCCCGAAGCACTGCCACGAGTGAGTCCTGAATGTAGAGTCAGGAGAAACCTCTGAGCACCGCTGAGCGTGGCCCCAAAACCAAACAAAGAAAATAAATAAAAATCTTCAAACCCTAGACTTCCATATCCTCTAATTTTTTTCATAGTCCCTGTCCCATCAAACCCTCTGATCCCTTCCATCCCATTCTAAAGTTTTATTCCCAAGTTAGGAAGCACTGAAGTTGGTCTAAATACAGCCAATGCCTTTATTAACCACAAAGTAGTTAACACCATAATACCCCGCACCCCCTCCCCTCCAGCCCTGTCTGGGAGCTCTCCCGGCCCGGCTGCCTCGGAGAAAGTTTTCCTCGGGTCTGAGGGGCCGGAGCGGGCCCGGGCGTGTGGGCAGGGCCGGGGTGGGGGCGCGGAAGAGGAGGCGATCGGCGCGCGGGCCCGGCGAGTGCATGGTGCCCGGCGCCTCGGCTGCCCGTCAGGAGGACCTCGGGGCGGGGTCGGGCTGAGAGCCGGCGCTGTCCTGCTGCGCTCCGCCGCCGCGCCCGAAAGCGCCGTCCCGGTCGGCCGCGGGGGTCCCCCGCTCCTCCGCCCGCCATGTCCCGGCTGCTGCCGCTGCTCCGGAGCCGGAGCGCGCGCAGTCTGAGGCCCGGTCCGGCCGCCTCGACCCGCCCGCCGCCGGCGACCCTGCGGGGCTGCGGGCGGGGGCTGCTGGCGCCGCTGGCCGCCCCCGGCGGGCGCCGGGGGCTGGGAACGCACCCCAAGAAGGAGCCCATGGAGGCGCTGAACACGGCGCAGGGCGTGCGACTTCATCTACAGCCTACACTCCACCGAGCGGAGCTGCCTGCTCAAGGAGCTGCACCGCTTCGAGTCCATTGCCATCGCCCAAGAATTAACGCCGTTATGAACTAGCCCTGGCCCACCATCCCAGGAGAGCCTCGCAACAAGCCAGACGACCCCCCACCACTCCATGAAAGCCTCCATTTTCCACATCCGGACTTCTCTCTCCTCAGACCTCCACCCAGCAGACCAGCCTATCAGTGCCTGTTTTGCGCGCAAACGGCCGCGCGTTCATCAATAAATGCTGGACTTAGAGATGCCTACAAGAGTATGCTACCTGCAGGGCAGAGCCTGGCAAGCTACCCGTGTTGTATTTGATATATATGCCAAATACCAGTAACAATTATAGACCTCATTCCGGAATGGATTGAGGCTCTTTATGTTCCTGGAGCAAGCAGATGCCTTGGGCTCTACTAGCATGAGACAGGACGTATGGAGATGTTACTGGGGCCCACTCGAGCAAATCGATGATGAACGGGAAGACAGTGATACAGTGACTCTTTCATATAGTCAAGCATGCTTTCCTTCCTTCCTTCTTTCATTATTTAGTAAACAGAGATTAATCATGTTACAGGCTTTGGACTGAGGGGAGGACATAAAGACAGAGCTCCTGGTCATGGAAGGGAAGCACCTGGCAAGGCAGAATCATCACCCTGAGACCTTCACCCTCTGCATTACTGACACGTAGGACCAGCTACACATTAGGTGGAAGACTGATGTTTGTGTGGTAGAATGTTTAGCAGGATCCCTGCCCTATCCCCACCATGTTACAATAATACTCTCCCAATTATAACAATGATGTTTCCCTACATTGCCAAATGCCCCCTTTAGAGTGATATGGACCCTGGCAGAGGCCACGGTCACACACCAATGTGCCTAATTCAGTTCTAACACACAGCGTGAGGATGTGGGTGGAAAGAGATCAGAAAAGGCTGTGACAAAAAGGCAGAAGTTGAGCCCAACCTTTAGAGCATCTACATCACTGAGCCAAATTTAGGTTGCATCCAGAAAAATTCAAGAAAGGGAATATCAAACAACAGTGAAAAGAGAGATTCCACAACGATTAATTTGCAGCTTGGATGAGGGAATTCATTTTTTCTAGGGTGAGGGAATTAGAAAATGTGGATGCTTTGAGAGTTAAACTTTAGAAACGGCAAGTTGTAGAATAAGAAGTTGAACTTAGAGGGACGTATCCAATCATGACTAACCTTGGGTGACATGTAAGAAGAGAGGATTTTTGCCTTACAAGCCATGAACTTCTGTTGCAGTCTGGTTAGGAGAGTTGGATTTTAAACAGTTGTCTTTGATAGCCCTGTTAGAGTGTAAGGTCCACAAAGAGAAACCACGCCCTTGTTTTATGATCTCCTGTTTTTAAATATGACATTATTAGAATAATCAGACAGATGTGCAAGAAAAATTAATTAAATGAATAATAATACTGGCTATAAAACATTAAGCATGTGAGTACTTATTCGAAGTACTCACATGTTGTGTGTGATACTGCACAAGTGTCACAGAAAGTAGTCCAGAAAAAATGAAATGGCTCAGACATACTGAATTCGAAAAAGCTTAGAAATAATTGGTAGGTTAAGAGGAGCACTTGCAAATGTTAGAGCCAAGGAAAATGCCAAGTAATTCTTCCAGTGGATGTCCAAAATTCACACACATAAACATCCTAGTTTATCACCTAATGCTACTTTAATTCTCCCCATTCCTCCTGCATCCAACTTCCCCTCTGGTAAGCTCCAAATTCTCCATTCTAAGGGAACATCAATACCCAACTTGTCTTCCTTACTTCACTCCTACTGTGAGGCAAATGGGATAACCTTTGGAAGTTGCTTAAGTCACCTGAACACTAAGACGCAAGGTTAAAATACACTTGAAAATACGTGTTTCTGTCCAACACAGTACACATTTACAGTCTATCAACTTTTTCTAAGAACATTCCTGATGTTTCTGCATTTATTTCATTGATTGGGTTTCAGTGTAAATAGATGGAATTGAGATCTCACTGAAGTAAATACAGAATGTTCTTGTATGCACAACTAAGCTGCTTACTATCAAATATTTTAGACATTTGAATTATTCTTTTCTCTCTCTCCTAAGCAGTTGCACAAGATCTAAAAGTAAGACATGCAAATTATCCACAGGAGTTATTGGACTGTTCAGATATTCTCTTCATCCTAATTTAGTCTTGGGAGAGTGTAGGATTCTAAATGTTTATCTATTATATTCTCCAATTTAGAAAGTTGTTCATAATAATCTCTATGAAACTTTGGCATCTGTTAGGACTTCTCTTTCGTTTTGACAAAATGTGTCAGATTTCCTCCCCTTTTTTTTTCTTGAGTCTATGAGTTTCTCGGTTTCTGTTTTTCTTTTTTTTTTTTTAAAAGACAAAACTAGCTCTTGGTTTCATTGATATTTTTATTGTTTCTTTTTATACCCATATAGTTTGGTTCTGCTATTTTTTTATAATCTCTTTCCTTACACTTACTTTGTGTTTCCATTCTTAGTATCCCCCAAAATAAAAACATTAATTTCAAGTCATAAGCAGACCTGTGTTTGCCTCAGCTCTACTTACAATAGTCAAGATTGAAAAGTAGCTCAAGGGCCCTACAACAGAAGAGCACACAAATGCATATAAAGGTCAGAGATAGTGAAGTTCTTTTCCTTCATGCAGCAGACTCAGTTTAAATTCCTGGTACAACAAATGTTCCAAGCCCTACCAGGAGTGATCCCTTAGCACAGAACTAGGACTGAGCCCTGAGCACCGATAGGTATGGCCAAAGAAGGCAGGAAGAAAGAGAGGAAGGAAGGAAGGGAGGGCCAGAGAGAGGGAAGAAAGGAAGAAGGGAGGGAAAGAGGGAGGAAGAAAGGAACCAACTTGTATACACAATGAAATAGCACTAAGCTATAATCAAAGATGAAATCTTGCATTTTGCTACAACTTGGATGAATCTAGAGGGTGATTAAATGATGTCAGTCAGAAGAAGAATAAATACAGAATAACTTCACTGATGTGGAATTGATGATGGCCAAACAGAAAAGGCCCTTAAACTGTTATAACTGAGGTTATCAAATGAGGGGTGGAGAGGAGAACAAGAAGGAACAATGGACAGGGGGGGAAGGGCTATTGGTTCTGGTGGTGGCCGTGGCATGGTGACATTGTATGCCTAAGGTGCAAATATCAATACTATTGTAAATTTGTCACCAATTTAAAATGACAAAATAAATGCTATCTTAAATGCTTTGAGTAAACTTTCAAAATAGAAATGGTTTTTATCCCCCAAAAATTAAATAGTTAGGGTCCCATAATAGTATATCGGATAGGATGCTTACCTTGCAAGAGGCCAATCAGGTCCTATCCCAAATAACTCATATGGACCCCAAGCCCCACTAGGACTGATCCCTGAGCACAGAACCAGGAGTAAGCCCTGAGCACAGATATGGCCAAGTACCCCTACCTCCACCCAAATTAAACAGTTCCAACTAACTCTATGGAGATCTAAAAAAAATCTGCTTGATACTGTGTTTAAAAGTCAAAATTAAATTTATTCAACTAGTTAACAACATGATGATCAGGAATTTTGGACTTTATTTACAAATGTTGGCCTGTTTTTCAAATGAGGGCCTTTGATAGTGGGAAGGTTCAGCCAAATGTGCCAATGGTATGGCTCCTCCAATTTCATCCCATTTAGGACGTTCACTTCACTTTTCCTATTCAAAAGGATATTTGGAATCCTATTTCTGTATTGTCCCTTAGGGTCAGAGCCTTCAGGCTTTCACAGACCACTTCACCTCTGGGGACTGCACAGCATCTCTCTCCACGTCCAGTGCTTGGGTAGGCTTCGTCCCTGGGAGATGAACCCCCACGCCCCACTCCATGAGGGCCGCCATCTTCCATATTGGACTTCCCTCTCGTCAGAACTCCACCTAGCAGCAGACGAGCCTATCACTGCCCGGATCATTGACACCCGCCCCTGCAGCAGTTTTTTTTCAATCCGGCCCAGGTATGCTGATCCAGAGACTTACAGACATGGGGCAGAGCTGCTACTTGCTCTCCCTGTGCCCAGCCGCTCACGAGGCACCCAGGAGGGATGGTGGGTTCTATCCCTGGCCTGCCACCCCAACAGGGCCTCACAACAAGCCAGACAACACCCCCACTCCATGAGGGCCACCATCTTCCACATTGGACTTCCCTCTCGTCAGAACTCCACCCAGCAGCAGATGAGCCTATCACAGCCCAGCTCACCTGGCCACAAGCGGCCCCGCGGTTCATCAATAAATGCTATATTTAGAGGTGACTACAAGAGTATGCCACCCACACGGCAAGCCTGGCAAGATTCCCGTGTCGTATTTGATATGCCAAATACCAGTAACAATTATATTAGGTCATTCCCATGACCTAATATAATTGTCTGAGGCTCTTTATGTTCCTGGAGCAAGTAGATGCCCTTGGGCTCTACTAGCATGAGACAGGACATATGGAGATATTACTGGTGCCCACTCTAGCAAATAGATGATGAATGGGAAGATAGTGATAGTGATAGTGATTTCTGTATTGTAGGTATCAGTCCTCAGATCCAAGAGGGTGCTGTTTGTGATTTTAGTATCACCCCAATAGATGCCATTGGGCTACATTGGCACGTGATAGGGTCCAATGGAAATGTTACTGGCGCCCGCCGAGCAAATTGATGAATAACGGGATTCAAGTGATCAAGTGATCAAGTGATCACCCCAATACTTTCCTTCAGTAACCAAAAACTGTTGTGAAACAATACTTGTCCCCTGCAGAACAGTAGTATGGAGTGTGTGGTTTGCTGTATTGACAAGTGATCACTTATTGATGCTGATCTCATGTTTATCTAGTTCACATAGTGCCATGACCAACCATTCCCACAGATAAATGAGTTCTGCTCTGCTTCCCTCTCCAACCACTGTACCTAATCACCTCCAAGATTCTCAATACTAAAATCATTTATTTTAACAAAGGAGAAAGTCTGTATTTCAGAGTAAGTGTGATTGTTTATTTTACTGAGTCTGGAAGAAGAGATTTCCTACTAACTTATTAAATATTCTTTCCTTTGTCTTTTACCTTTTAGTCTAGAATTCTAAATTCCTTTTTTATCCTTGTGGCTGGGAGCCAGATATTCACACAACCCAGGTTCCAATTACAGGCAAACTCTTATGATGCTGGAGTCTCTGTGGGCTTCTGCATGAAGTATATCCATCCATGTAGTTTTGTTATTAAAATGTATTATTCCTACTTCTTTGTTCAGGTATTAATTTACATAAAGCGAAATACAAATTTTCAGAAAAGGGCATTACCAATGTTCAGCCTTTGAAAATATAAAATCTTCTATAAAACCTTCCTAGAATATCAAATTTCATAGAGATTACCCCCAAAAGGAGCATCTTGAGGGACCCCAGTGATGGGGACCACAAAGGCTAAACTGGATGGTGCATCTGGGACCATTAGTGTGGGTTTGGTGGCCTAGGCTCACCCTGAGCTAGCTCCCTAACTCAGAATATCTCATTGTAAGGACAAAAAAGAAAAAAGAAAAAACCCAAACAGACTGCTTTTGAACACCACAATATGAAACTGTCAAAAGTCTATTCCCCTGTAACTCAGTGATTTGATACATAATGTAATTTCATAGGGCCTTAATGAAATATGACATCATGTTCAGAATAAGTGGCACCTTCGGCGTAGGATGGAAAGCCATTCTTTCAGATTACAATTCCCTGTCTAGTTCGAGTCCTCCGACTACAAACTACATTAAGCGTGTGGTTTTTCACAAACACTCTATTTCCTGACACCTGTCTGTGTGGGACCTGCTGACACTGGCAGAGTTGGCCTGGCCCCGTGGGTTTAAGTCATTCCTAAAGCTAGTGAGCATCGTCACCAGACCCACCATGCCAGGAGGCTTGTTCAGGGCCCTGCCTTCACCCACCCATACCACCTGCTCTCGCAGTGTCCCTCACTCAGCCAGGACCCCCTGCTCTTCTCACTCAGGTCAGGTAATAACCAGCTCGAGTGCCTGCACTGTGATGTTGCCTCTTCACATTGCTGTGACTGTCACTCTGAATTCAATGGAGAACAGTGACTCTGGAGCCAGCCATGAGATGTAGGGGGAAGGCTTGAACTATCCATATGTTAATAGAAATGTTCTGGTTCCTCCTAGCCTTCTTTCTTAGTCTCTGCACAATACTCATACTATTAGAGCCATCTTCTTCCCAGTGTGGAATGCTGTGATGGGGCCATTCTCTTGCTTCCAAAAGGTTGGGAAAAATTTCACTCTGTTACTTTTAGCTAGTGAGTTCTGAGATGCAGAGAAGAGGAAGTGCCTAGTATCTGCTTTCTTTAATCTGGGGGTACCTGTATGACTTTCCCCTATTAGGCAGGAGGAATATATAAAAGCAATTACCATAAGATCCATGTTCAAAAAAGTGCAGGTAATATTGTTGAGTGACTAACTTATCCCAAAAGTTGATAAATTTGGGAGATAAAAAATAACCAAGTAATTTCTCTGTGCATGCCTCATGAATTTACTGTGTTTTTCAAATCTCATTTGATTTCCACAATTACCTTGTGAATCAGGCAAATCAGGAGTTATATATACTATAAGCGAATAAACTAAACCTGAAAGCAAATATGTAACTTGCTCTAGTGAGGATTAAGATGCTAATAATTCATATCTCTCTTTCTTAGATTTTACAATATGTACTAAATGCAGATGGGGATAAATTATTAACAGGTAGTTTACTTCTGTGGGAAATAAAGAGCAAAACCATTTTGTCTTAATTATTATTCCCCTGAATAGCAGTGACAAAAATCTCACTCGAGCCAACGGAAAATAGATGGCGACAGTACAATGTCTCCCAAGGATGTGTATGTCCAATCTCTATAATGCATCTGTATGTTATTTTACTTGGCAAAAGGGACCTGGAAAGCAGATTAAGAGAAGTTATCCTAAAATGAACCACAAGAATTGTATCCGGAACAGAAAGCGAGGTTGGGCAAAGAGATAGTACAGCAGGCAAGGTTCTGCAACTGCATGCAGCCAATCCAGGTTCAATCCCTGCTACTTCAGTGGATAAGGGTATCCCTGAGTCCTACTAGGAGTGATCCCTGAGAACAGAGCCAGGAGTTAGCCCAGCACACCACCAAGTATAGCCCAAATACAAAACTTTTAAAAGAATAAGGAAAAATACACTTGATCTTAGCCAAAAAGCTGAGAATCTGCCACCTGCCACTTGAGGTGCTGCAGGTTTGAATGTGGTGCCAGGCTGCATTGGGAGGTGGCAGACAGGACACAGACTTGTCTACACCCAGGGCTCTGCCCCATGGGCCCTGGATGGTTGATGATCTACATAGAAAAAAGACTGGGTCCCCTGAGATGAACCCAGAGCCACGGCAGAGCCTGGCAAGCTACCCACGGTGTATTTGTTATGCCAAAAACAGTAACAATAATGGACCTCCTTCCCAAGGAATGGAGATGTTACTGGTGCCCGCTCGAGCAAATCGATGAACAATGGGAAGACAAGTGATACAAGTGAAGGAAAAAAAATAAAAAGAGGGGATGGTGAAAGAGGACAGAGAGATGCTACTAGATTAATTTCAAGGCAGGAGAAGAAACCACAGTGTAGCAAGGAGCACAAAGAATCTTCAGGAGCCGGAAAGTGGGAGTAAGTAGGTGCCCCTTAGAGTTTCCAGAATGAAAGCCTCTCTGCTCACTTTGATTTTAACTTCAGACTTTTGACCTCTAGAACCATAAAGCAATACATCTGAGTTGCTTTAAGCCACATTTGTGGGGTTGTTACCATGGAAACAGAACTAATCATGGAACACAGCCCTGTGAGGATGACTGGGGCATGGCTGAGTTTCCTGGATACCCAAACCCAAACCCCTGCCTGACGGCACTCTCATGGCTAACGCCACACAGTAGGGTGACTCTTCTGGCATCCTCACGCCTCCCAGAGTCTGTCGGTTTACTGAAGACAAAGACAGTTCTTGCGCCCACATGCCTCCAAATCACTCTGTCCGTAGATGTCCTTTACTGACTGCCCACTTGCAATCAAGTGCCTGTCTTCTAGCACGGCAGCTGACTCAAACCAATTCATCCCAGAATTACAGCTGAAACTTTCTAATATTTAAAATACATTGATTTTCAATGTGTCACATAAATAAGAATATGTTAGACTTTTCCCCCTCATCTCTGCCCCTTCCCTAATAGGAGAAAAATTTGTAAAAAGGAGATATCTGTAAGCAGGCAGCTCCATCTACACAGGGGAGATAGTGGTTGGCCTTTCTAAAATGGCTGTTACTCAGACAGTGAATCCACACTGCCATGCATGTCAACTTGAGCACAGAGAGAGTGACATGGGTGAACATTGCTTTTTCTAAAAAGCTGTGTGTAATCTAATTTTTTGTTTAACTGAGCTTCTTTCCCCTTGCTTTGTGGTCATTAACAAGCATTTACCTCGAAAGAAAATAAACATAATAAATTCCATATATGCTCTGACAATAAAGGGCTGAATCATTCCAATGTTTTATTACCTTATTAACATATTCACTATCTCACTATCTTCCCATGTTCATCATCTATTTGCTAGAGCAGGCACCAGTAATATCTCCATGTGTCCTGTCTCATGCTAATAGAACCCAAAGGCATCCACTTGCTCCAGGAACATAAAGAGCCTCAAACCATTATATTAGGTCATGGGAATGACCTAATATAAATGTTACTGGTATTTGGCATATCAAATACGACATGAGCAGCTTGCCAGGCTTGCCATGCGGGTGACATACTCTTGTAGTCACCTCTAAATAAAGCATTTATTGATGATCATCATCAACATATTATTTTATAATAATTAAATTAACGATGATAAGAATACCATAACTTGTTATTCAACTCACAGGCCAACAAAATATCAGTTTTTACCAGGCATTGCTTGCCTGTTTTTCCTTCCTGAGATCTGAATTAAAATAATGCCAGTAAGATGGAGGGATGTTTTATAACTACGCATGGAGCCGACATCATAGCAACCTGCTTTGTATATTTAATTGACTTCCAAGATGAGTTTGTCAGGAGAATTTGCTAGAATGACATAATGAAGCGTAACAAAAGGTAACTTATTTAGAGGAAATTTAGGTGAAATTCACATGGGGGCTCTTTTGTCTCTTTCAGGCAATACTAGTGAGACAATCCATTAGCAGATGTTTATAAATAATGAGATATAGGCACTGGAAAATGACAGCAACTTCCTAAGAAGATAAACTAAATCAGCTAAAACATTTTAAAATTTTTTCTTCATATATCAACATAAACAGTCAGATACTGGTGACTGAGTATATATATTTTACAATGATCTGAAAGTGACTGATAAAACTTTCATGTTGGCTTGCAATTTTTATAATACTAGAAAGACATGCTATTTATACTAAATGGTTTAAGCTCATGTTACACCTCAAAACTGTCTTAAAATCGAGGGGTGTTTCAGAGTGACTGCACATTAGTTTGCCCTTTTTCATCTCTCTTTTCTGACGTCATATATAGGGACCAATTTCATATCTTCTAAAGGGATAAAGATGAAATCACTTCGTGGTCATTAAGAATCTGTGCTCATAACATGAACATTTTTCATATGGATTACAACACTTCTTTAATCTTCAAATGTAGATTATTTATCATAGTTTTCAATGGGAGACATAGAAATTAAAACCAAGGAGTTACTGAAATAAAACAACAGTGCAGTGCGTGAGTCTTCCCACGCATACCTAGACACACTGGGAAATCAGAAGCATGGATCAGCCCTATTAACTTTTGCCCTGAGTTCTGGAGTCACACAACTGACCCATTTTTAAGAGAAGAGAATAGGCACCAATAAAACTATCACCAAAGTTGTCTTGTCAGATGCTATTTTAACTCCCTAGGGCTATCCCCACCACTGTTGTGGATACAGGCTTGGTTCATGATCTGTGATGAAATGTAATAGAGGTTCTAGACACTAACGATAAAAAATGCCTCTGACAAGCATCAGCAATGATGGATTTCTGAATTTCAAACTTAATTGTTTGAGCTGCAACTGAAGACAATCTATTTTTTTTTCACTTAACTTTGCTTTATGAAATATAACAAATTATTTCATTAAATCATAAAGTTTATGAAAATATGATTTTCACATGTGATGTGTCGAAAAATGGTTAGGTGTGGGTATGCGTGGATGCAAGCATTTGTAGGCAGAAAGCTCGCTTGACAGCACTATAGGATGTTTCTCTTGTCCTTAAGATTCTACTCACCAATTCCAACATCTCATTGGTAGAAAAAATACTACAAGTGACTATTGATCCAGGTGGCATATGTGAAGTGTGGGAGAAAAGAGTCTATTCTGAGCACATGCACGGTACAGACTTTATGTCTCATCAGTCCCAGTAGGCAGCTGTCCATTTGTACCTTGGTTTCCCTTGTTCTACCAGGCATGAGAAATGACCCCCTAACCGAATCTCTCAGCAGGCTATGGAACCCAGGTGGGAGTGAGGAATTGCTCTTTGCAGGAAAGGAAAGTCAGTCCAAGTTCTTACCCAGGGCCTTGCCTCTCAAGAAAGAATTTCAGGAGCATATGAATAGTGAAGCAAAAAAAGTTTTACTTAGAGATAATGAGGAAAGAAAAAAAAAGGATATGTGTGCAAGAGAGAACAGGGGTTTCTCCAAAGAAGAGAAACCCATGAGTGCACAATTCATGTAATAATGAGGGCCATCACATCACCCCATAATGCGGAAATACCCTGCTTGCCTTTGCAGAGTAGATTTTATAGGTTTTCCTGTCAAACTGACTCTGCATGGGGCTTTCTGTGTAGGCAAGAGTCCATTGCTCAGAAATCCAGACCCTCCGCGGGACCTCTCCCTCCCTTCCAGCTCCAACAATGCTCTCCTCACACTAAATCAGGTGTGTGTTCCCTCTGCCTCGCACACAAAAATCACCCACCAATATTCCAAAATTTAAAACCACACAGACACACTAGCATCCATGAGAACTACTTAGTATTTATCTTACACAAGGTACCAGTGATCATACATACCTACATTTCTTGCCTCCCACACCAAACTCTGCAAATAACCCAGACATCTATAAGCTGTACTATCTAGCCACCCAAAACCACACAATTGCAACCTACAATAGTAGTTATGGTAAAGCAACCATAGGAATTCCATCAAGATCAGTGAGTGAAGTCATTGGAGTCAAGCAATAATGATGAGCTATATAACCTCTCTGATAAGGAATTGCAGAAGGAATTGTTAAGGATGCATAAGGAACTCAAAGAAGCAATGAAACACAAAATCAATAAAATACAAGAGGACATGAGAGAAGAAATGAGTAAATTGCAGACCAAAATACAAGCAAAAATGACATATATTAAAAATGTGGTAAGTGAAATGCAAAACACACTGAAGGCCTCCATAGCAGAGTAACAACTACTGAAGAAAGAATTAGTGATCTCCAAGACGAGGTCCAAAGATTGTCTGGACAACAGTGGAAGATAGAAAAAAAAGACTCACAATTAATGAAGAGAACAATAAATAATCGAGATGAAGTCAAAAGGAATAACATAAGGATCATAGCGTCCCAGAAGGGCAAGAAGAAAACCCTGATGAAGAAGAAACTGTCAAAGTCATCATTCTGAGAAGTTCCCAGAACTAAAGAACGCTTGCTCCCAGATTCAGGAGACCTGGAAGGTACCAGCTGAAAGAAATCCAAATAAGAATAGTCCAAGACACATTCTAATTAGAATGACAAAAACCATAATTAGAGATAGAATACTGAAATCAGCAAGATCAAAGAAGAAAATCACATACAAAGGAGCATCCCTAAGATTTACAGCAGACTTTTAAGATCAAACACTCTGAGTCCAAAGACAATGGTGGGACATTGTGTAAAGATAAATGAACTGAAGGCCTCACCAAGAATTCTTTACCCAGCTAGACTCACTTTCAGATTTGAAGGAAAGATACACAACTTCATGGAAAAGCAACAACTCAGAAACTTCATAGACTCAAAATCAACTTTAAAACAAGGAATGAAAGGTCTACTGTAAGATAAGACAAAACTCAAAAGCACAACAAGTTTAAACAGAAAGATAGCACAAAATCCCACAATAATCTCTCTCAATGTCAATTGTCTAAATGCACCAATTAAGAGACACAGACTGGCAAAATAGATTTAAAAACTGAATCCAACATTCTGCTGCCTATAGGAAATACATCTGAAAATCAGAGCAAACACAGACTCAAAGTTAAAGGCTGGAAGACAATTCTCCATGCAAATAACTCCTCCAAAAGGCTGTTGTGACCATACTAGTATCTGACAACATAGACTTCAGACTGAAAAGGGTTAGAAGGTACAGTTCAGACCATTTCTTAATACTTAAAGGATATGTGTAGCATGAAGAAATTACACTACTAAATATATATGCACCCAACGAGGGGCCAGCAAAGTGCTTAAAACAAATGCTAATAGACCTCAAAGAAGAAATTGACAGTAACGCAATAAAAGTTGGAGACTTCAACACTGCTTTATCAACTACTGATAGATCAACAAGACTGAAACTCATAAAGGAAATACTGGCCCTGAAGGAAGAAATGGAAGAAAGAGGGCTGGTTAATATATATATATATATATATATATATATATATATATATATATATATATATATATATATATATATATATACAGGGCTTTTTATCCCCAAAATGCTGAATACACATTTTTCATTTTTCTCCAGTGCACAAGGAACATTCTCCAAGATAGACCACATATTGAGTCACAAATCATACCTGTCACTGTCTGTATCACTGTCTTTCCATTCATCATCGATTTCCTTGAGCGGGCACCAGTAACATCTCCATATGACCTGTCTTATGCAAGTAGAGCCCAAGGGCACCTGCGTGCTCCAGGAACATAAAGAGCCTCAAATCATTCCATCAGGTCATGGGAATGAGGTCTATAATTGTTACTGGTATCTGGCATATCAAATACTATGATACTATGATATTTGACATCATACCTCAAAAAAAAATAAAAAGATGGAAATTGTGTCAACTATTTTTTCAGACCATGATGCACTGAAAATGGAAGTTAACCACACACAGAAACAGGGAGTTAAACCAAAAACCCGGAAACTGTACAGCTCACTGCTGAACAACCAGTGTGTCATAGAAGAAATCAAACAGGAAATCCAAGGATTCCTGGAAACAAATGAAAATAAAGACACGAACTATCAGAACTTGTGGGATACAGCAAAAGCAGTGTTAAGAGGAAAGTTCATAGCTCTGCAAGCTATCATCAGGAAAAAAGAAATGGTCCACATAAATAGCCTGACTTCACAGCTTGAAATATTAGAAAAAGACCAACAAAAAGGAGCCCAACCCAGGCAGAAAGAAGGAAATAATGACACTTAGGAAGGAAATCAATGAGCTGGAAATCCAAAAAATAATTCAAAAGATTTATGAAACCAAGAGCTGGTTCTTTGAAAAAAATAAACAAGGAACAACAGACCACTGGCAAGAGTTATAAGAACAGGAAAGAGACAACCCAAATAAATAGAATCAGAAATGAAAAGGGGAACATCATAACAGAAACCACAGAAATTCAAAATCATCAGAGATTACTTTGAGAGTCTATATGCCATGAAACAAGAGAACATGGAAGAAATGTACAAATTCCTGAAGTCCTATAACCTCCCACGGCTGAAACAAGAAGACCTGGAACCTTAATAGCCCTATCACCATCAAGGAAATTGAAACAGTAATTAAAACTCTGCCCCAAAACAAAAACCCAGATCCATATGGATTCAATAATGAATTCTCCCAAACCTTTAAAGAGGACCTACTGTCAGTCTTTTTTCAAGCTCTTCCAGGAAATAGAGGAAACAGAAACACTCCCAAATAGCTTCTACGAGGCACATATCACCCTGACATCCAAAGCAAGAAGAGACAACACAAAAGAGAAAACTACAGACTATCTCCCTGATGAACACAGATGCTAATGTCTTCAACAAAATACTAGCAAACAGAATCCAAAAACTCATCAAAAAGATTACACATCATGACCAAGTAGGATTCATCCCTGGAAAGCAAGGATAGTTCAACATTCGCAAGTCAATCAAGATAATACATCATATCAATAAGAGACTCTCAGACATGGAGCAGAGCTGCTACTTGCTCTCCCTGTGCCCAGCTGCTCATGAGGCACCTGGGAGGCATGGTGGGTTCTAGCCCTAGCCTGCCACCCCAGCAGAGCCTCACAACAAGCCAGACCACCCTCCCTTACTCCATGGGTCCTGCCATTTTCCACATCCAGACTTCCCTCTCATCATAACTCCACCCAGCAGACCAGACTATCACAGCCTGGATCATCGACAGCCACCCTGCAGCAGTCTTTTTTTCAATCTGGTCCAGGTATGCTGAACCAGAGACTCTCAGACATGGGGCAGAGCTGATACTTGCTCTCCCTGTGCCCAGCTGCTCATGAGGAGCCTGGGAGGCATGGTGGGTTCTAGCCCTGGCCTGCCACCCCAGCAGAGCCTCACAACAAGCCAGACCACCCTCCCCTACTCCATGAGGCCTGCCATTTTCCACATCTGGACTTCCCTCTCATCACAACTCCACCCAGCAGACCAGACTATCACAGCCCAGCACACGCTGCCTCTAGTGGCCGTGCGGTTCATCAATAAATGCTTTATTTAGAGGTGACTACAACAGTATGCCACCCACCACGGCAAGCCTGGCAAGCTGCTCGTATAGTATTTGATACGCCAAATACCAGGAACATTTATATTAGGTCATTCCCATGACCTAATATAATAGTTTGAGGCTCTTTATGTTCCTGGAGCAAGCAGATGCCTTTGGGTTCTACTAGCATGAGACAGGACATATGGAGATATTACTGGTGTCCGCTCTAGCAAATAGATGATTAACGGGAAGATAGTGATAGTGATAGTGATAGTGATCAATAAGAGGAAAAATAATAACCATATGATCATATCAATAGATGCGGAGAAAGCATTTGACAAGATTCAACACCCATTTATGAATAAAACCCTCCAAAAAATGGGAATCGAAGGAACCTTCCTCAAGATCTTTAGAGCCGTCTACCAAAAGCCCACAGCGAGTATCATTCTCAATGGGGAAATACTGAAAGACTTCCCCCTAAGATCAGGAACAAGACAAGGTTGCCCATTCTCACCTCTTTTATTCAATATAGTACTGAAAGTATTTGCCATAGCAATCAGAGAAGAAAAGGACATCAAGGGTATCCAGATAGGCAAGGAAGAAGGCATATTCAAAGATGAAACACCACTAACAAAACAAAGATAAATATATGGGACTGTATGAAACTAAAAATCTTCTGCACCTCAAAAGAAACAGTGACCAAGATACAAAGATAGTTCACAGAATGAAAATGAATTTTCATTCAATACCCATTTGATAAGGAGTTAATATCTAGGATATATCAGGCACTAGTAAAACTTCACAAGAAGAAAGCAGTCAACCCCATCAAAAATGGGGAGAAGAAATAAACAGAAAGTTCTACAAGGGAGAAATTTGAATGGCCAAAAGGCATATGAAAAAATGTTCATCATCGCTAATCATCAGAGAGCTGCAAATCAAAACAGCAAAGAGATATCATCTCACACCACAAGAGTGGCATATATCCAAAAGAGCAAGAACAAGTGCTGGCGTGGATGTGAGGAGAAAGGGAATCTCATTCACTGTTGGTGGGAATGTCAAGTGGTACAGCCTTTTTGGAAAACAATATGGACATTCCTCCAAAGACTAGAAATTGAGGTCCTGTTTGACCCAGCTATACCATTTCTGGAAATATAGTGTGAGACCAAAAACACACAGTGGAAACACCATCTACACTTCTATGTACATAGCAACACTATTCACAATAGCCAGAATCTGGAAACAAACAAAGTGCCTGAACACATGACTGGACAAAAGAAATTTTGGTATATCTACACAATGGAATACTATGCAGCTGTTAGGAAAAACAAAACTATAAAATTTGCCTATAAATGAACATGGAGAGGATCATGCTGAGTGAAATTAGCCAGAGTGAAAAGGACAGATATAGAATGACTGCATTTGTTTGCGGGATATAAAAAAATAGCGAGATACCAATATCCAAGGTCAGACAAAATATGGATCAGGAGGTCTTATCAGTGGGTGGAACCTACTGCAAATGTGTGGGAGCCAGAGGTTTGGTAATCAGATAAAGGAACAGTGTACTAATAACTAAGGTAAATGATAATACCAGAGTAGAACTGAGCATTGAAAGTAGGCAAAAGAATATACATGATAACCCCTTAATGTATGTATTCACTATCACTATCACTATCTTCCCACTAATCATCTATTTGCTAGAGCGGGCACTAGTAATATCTCCATATGTCCCGTCTCATGCTAGTAGAACCCAAAGGCATCTGCCCGCTCCAGGAACATAAAGAGCCTCAAACAATTATATTAGGTCATGGGAATGACCTAATATAAATGTTACTGGTATTTGGCATATCAAATACTACACGAGCAGCTTGCCAGGCTTGCCGTGTGGGTGGCATACTGTTGTAGTCACCTCTAAATAAAGCATTTATTGATAAATCGCGACGGCCACTAGCGGCTGGGCTGTGTATGTATTACAAGCCACAATGTGTAAGAGAAGGGAGAGAGAGAGAGAGAGAGAGAGAGAGAGAGAGAGAGAGAGAGAGAGAGAGAGAGAGAGAGAGAGAGAGAGAGAGAGAGAGAGAGAGAAGTGAAATTCCTGTCATAGACACAGGCTGGGGAGGGAGGGAAACAGGGGACATTGGTGGTGGGAAATGGGCACTGGTGGAGGGGATGGGTGCTGGAACACTGTATGACTGAAACCCCAATATGAACACTTTTGTAACTGTATATCTCACGGCGGTTTAATCAAAATCTTTTTTAAAAAAAGAGTCCATTGCTATGGCAACTCCAAGAAGGGTTGGAAACCTTGGTGGCCCACCTACATGTCTATCACAGCCCTTTGCTCCTCCCAGAGTTTCTTCTCTGGGCCTGTGATGGTGCAATCAGTCATTGCTCTCACTTCCTGTGTCCACCAAGTGGGTCTCAGCATAATGCTCTGTGCTGTTTTAGGGCTGGTGACAGAGTAACTTGAGTTAGTTACGTTTCAAAATTCATTGCCAGGGCTCCCAGTACATACCTGCCTACTACACATTTTAGCTGAAATTTCCTAAGACTGCATTGATGCAGAAAAAGTATAAGTGGCTATTATCTTACACATCAAAAGTGCTTTCACACTTTGAAATATTGAGTAACATTTTTGTTATTTAATATTGAATAACATTTCTTTTGGTCTAGGACAGTTGGTCTTGAAGGGACTAATAAGTCAGATGAAAATGATCTCCACAGATTCCTGAATCAAAATGGCAATTAGGACCAGACCTCCTTATAATGGATGGAGGGCCAGGGACTGATTGGTCACCAATGGCCACCATTGCCATAGATAACATAAAGCTTTTGAAAGCTTCTGTAGTGGATGTACCAGTTGCCCCACCGTGACAAGATTGGCTAGTGGTACATCCTAGCAGCCTAAATTCTGTGTCCCTTCCCCCACACTTTACCTGATACATCTTTCATTTGGCTCTTCCTAGGTTCAAACCTGTGTAATAAACTAGAAATCTAGTGAGTAAAATATTTTTCTGAGTTCCCTGAGCTGATCAAGCAAAGTAATCAACCCTAAGGAGAGGGTCTTAGGAAATGACTGGTTTGTAGCCTTTCAGAAATACTGGTAATAGCATAGACTCGTTTCTGGTATTTGTGGGGGGGGGGGTGGTAGTCTAATGAGCCTGTCCTTTTACATATAGTTTGGTGCTACTACCTCTTGGTGGACGGTGAGCTGAGTTGTCTTGAAGGACGCAAAGTTGTCCTTCAAGGACAGAGAACGTCCTGTTTAAAGAGCGGACTTCTCACCCCAGATACCCTGGAATGAGAGTCCAAAAAAGCCAAAGTAAAAGAGAACACGGTAAAGGAGAAATCTGTCATGTGGAAATATGAAGCATTCTAGAAGTGAAGGGAGAAGAAAATTTAAGCCAGAGAGAAAATCTTACCAAGGAAGACAAAAAGGAACTCTAGGAATAAAAAAGAAAACTTGGGGGTCCAGTTGAAGACCCTAAAAGCACTCGAGTCCCAGGCGGAGCTGGGACTCTGAAGAGCCAGATCTCTCTCTGCTGTAAATCTCTTTTACTGAAAAGCTCTTCAAAACCAAAACTCATTAGTGAGCTAAGGTAATGGTTCTCCTCCCAAATGCCGACAGTTCACTTTTATGGGCGCTACTGCCGGCAATACTGGGGCGCTGCGTCACTCACCAGCAAGTGGGTGGATCAGTGCCGTTCCCTGGAGATAAATGAAGCAACAACATGGTAAAAAGCGCCGGGTTTCAGGAGGTGAACAGTTGGATCTTTTAATTACAAAGGACTAAAATCTATTACAACACAACGGGGAGTGCGTTTAATTTGCAGAAAGAGAGAAATTGCTGTTCTTGTGACTTAAATGACCTTAACTGAAAAAGCCAACAGTACCAGTTCTGAAGGACAGCAGAAGGCCTTTACCCTGAACCCGGAGACAGGGCACAGGGTTGGGGGGCTCAAAGACAGCTTCCTCTGTCATCAGAAAGAAACACAGAAAGAATGTCTCTAAAGGAGGGGCTTAGAAGCCTGAACATGATGCATTGGGAAGCATATCCACCACAGATCAGTGAAGAAATACCCTTAGAGGAGGAGTCATGTTTGGTTATATGCCCAGCAGACATAGGCTGACCCAATCACTTGTATATATGTTGGCATATTCAAGCAAAAGAGAATTGAGCATGGAACAGACAGTGATCATACATTGATTATACAGGGGGAAATGTCAGGAAAAGTCAAAGGGTTGTAGATTTTAGCATGGTAATAAAAAGGGAGGTAAGTGAAGGTCAAGAAGGCTCTACTGGACAGTCTACTTGGCTAGGCCTGACTAGTCAAAATTTTGGGGCTGGACCAATACTAAAGAACTAAGGCTCTGATTTGGCTCAATGAGAGTCAAAAGAATGTAAGAAGGTGGCCTCTCCCAGGGAGGAAGGGTCAAGCCTAATGGACAGGGCTAAGACCAATTTGTTTAGCTTTTCCTACCCCCAGAGAATCCTCCTAAGTTTTCTGGGGAAAGTAAAGAGACAACGTTGCAAGAAGCTTTGACACTGGTCAAAACTGAATGACACTCAGTTGATTATTTTGTCTCTCCGAGTCACTGCCATGACCTCAGGTTTTGGATGCAGTGAACTCCCCAAATCTTCCATCTGTAAACAGTATTTAGGATCCAAGTGAGTCTCGTGTGAAATTTGTGGGTTATACCTTTGCTTTCCTTTTCAACCATGCTACATCTAAGTGTTTTTTTTTTTTCTGTTTTTGATTTCAAGGAGAGAAATCGAATTTTAATTTATTCAAGTAGTATGCCGAGTCCTGTTCGTGAACAACACAAAGAACCTCTGAAGCAGGTACTCTCTTTGCAAGGAGTGCTGGAGATGACAACTGTAGTGCAAATCTCTGGTAAGTAGGAAATTAAAGCCCCAGCAAGGTCTTGTCCCTTAGCTCAAACAACAGAAGCAAACTCTTCATGAACTCCCAACTAGTCACAAACACTCTGAGGAATTCTGAAGGAGTCTGACGTGGCGTTCCTTTGGCTTATGAGCAGAGAGATAAGCACAATCATTGCGAACTTTTGCTGTTTCCTTCCACCAAAGAAATAGAAAGGTATAAAGCAGCTTAACAATCCACCCTCTGCTAATACCTTACTCACTCTTCAATTAAAAAAAGTATGATGTGACTGCGGTGCTTAGCTGCGTTGGCAGGTGGCAGACAGGAGACAGGCTTGTCTATACCCAGGGCTCTGCCCCATGGGCCCTGGATGGTTGATGGTCTGACATAGAAAAAGACTGTGTCCCCTAAGATGAACCCAGAGCCATGGCAAAGTGTGGCAAGTTACCCTTGGTGTATTCAATATGCCAAAAACAGTAACAATATGGACCTCATTCCCAGCGAATGGAGACGTTACTGGCTCCCACTGGAGCAAATCAATGAACAATGGGAAGACAAATGACAAGTGATGATGAACTCATAAAAGGGTGCCAAGGCTTGACCCTGTTACCCTGCCCTCCCTCTGCTCAGGGAGACTCACCCCACCACCACTGGATAGCTCATGGGAATTTCAGTCCAAGTGAACTCCGGGATTCAGACCATCGTCAATTTCCTTCATCAGCAGAGGGTTACCTGCCCTCCCTCCCTCTCCCCTTCTCTTCCCCACTCTCTTTTAACTTTTTATTTTTTGCTTTTTTGGCTCACACCTGGCAATGGTCAGGGGTTACTCCTGGCTCTGCTCTCAGGAATTACTCCTGGCCGTGTTAAGGGACCATATGGGATGCCAGGGATCGAACCCGGGTCGACTGCATGCAAGGCAAACACCCTACCACCCGTTGTGCTATCGCTCTGGCCCCTCTTTTAACTTATTTTTAAAAGTTCTTTTAATTTTAAAAAATTTAATCACATTCAGTCACATCATATTCCAACACCATTCCTTCACCAGTGTACATTTCCCATCACCAAAGTCCCCAGTTTCCCTCCCACACTCCTCCCCTCCCCAAGTCTCTCTTTCCTTTTGGACCATTGGTTTGGAAACTGCCAGAAGTGTGCTGGGGGAGGGGGTGGAGGGCAGTTAGGATAGAGAAGGGACTGGTTTGGCAATAATAGTTGGAAATGATCACTCTGGACAATAACTGAGTGTTAAAAATAGGTAAAGAGATATACCTATCTTCTCTTTCAAGAAAAATTTCACCTCCAGTTGAATAAAATTTATTTTATGTACAAATCTACTTTTTAAACTATAATTCTAAAACATGTTTCTGTTAGACATCCTCAACTATGAGTATGCTTACCCCATTTAATTTATAATCTTAAGGTTCACATTCCAAAAGTCCATAGTCTACATGTGTTTTTTTACAAAAAGAGATACATAAAATATGCAGACAATGTTCATAGTAACTTTGCTTTAATAGTCAAAAACTGAATTAAATCATGTGGCTTTGATAGACAAATGGATACACAAATTGTGGCATATTCATGTTGTAGAATACTACTCAGCAATGAAAAGGAACAATATGAATACACTGAACAATTGAATGCATCTCAAAGTAAATGTGCAAAGTGAAAAAACACAGTCTAAAAGGTTAGTTAATGTATTATCCATTTGCATCCAGTATGCCGGAGCAGGCCCACAAAGTTTGTGTGAAAGAGATCAAAAGACTCAAAAAAATGCCTCAGTCAATGCCGGAATACGCTCTGACAAGAAATTACTTAGAACTTATGGTGGAACTTCCACAGAACAAAAGCACAACCGACCGACTGGACATTCGTGAAGCCCGGTGCTTCTGGACAATGACCATTATGCCATGGAAAAACTGAGAAAAGAGTGCTGGAGTACTTGGCAGTTAGACAGCTGAAAAACAACCTGAAGGGCCCCATTCTGTGCTTTGTTGACCCTCCTGGAGTTGGTAAAACAAGTGTGGGAAGATCAGTGGCCAAGACTCTAGGCCGAGAGTTCCATAGAATTGCACTTGGAGGAGTGTGTGACCAGTCTGACATTCGAGGACACAGGTGCACTTATGTTGGCAGTATGTCTGGTCGGATAATCAATGGCTTGAAAACTATTGGGGTTAACCATCCTGTGTTCCTGTTAGATGAGGTTGACAAACTAGAAAAAAGTCTTCAGGGCGATCCTGCAGCAGCTCTGCTTGAGTTAGATTTCTAGTTAGATCCGGACTTCCCTCTCGTCACAACTCCACCCAGCAGACCAGACTATCACAGCCTGGATCATCGCCACCCACTCTGCAGCAGTTTTTTTTTTTTCAATACGGCCCAGTTATGCTGATCCAGAGACTCTCAGACATGGGGCAGAGCTACTACTAGCTCTCCCTGTGCCCAGCCACTCGTGAGGTGCCTGGGAGGCATGGCGGATTCTAGCCCTGGCCTGCCACCCCAGCAGAGCCTCACAACAAGTCAGACGACCCCCCTACTCCATGGGGGCCGCCATTTTCCACATCTGGACTTCCCTCTCATCAAAACTTCACCCAGCAGACCAGACTATCACAGCCTGGCTTGCCCGGCCTCTAGCGGCCCCGCAGTTCATCAATAAATGCTTTATTTAGAGGTGACTACAACAGTATGCCACCCGCATGGCAAGCCTGGCAAGCTGCTCGTGTCGTATTTGATATGCCAAATACCAGTAACATTTATATTAGGTCATTTCATGACCTAATATAATGGTTTGAGGCTCTTTATGTTCCTGGAGCAAGCGGATGCCTTTGGGTTCTACTAGCATGAGACAGGACATATGGAGATATTACTGGTGCCCACTCTATCAAATAGATGATGAATGGGAAGATAGTGATAGTGATAGTGAAAAAGGAAGAAAACACTGAGGAATAGCAGGAATCAGGGATGGGAGGGGGTGGGAGAAAGGTCGAGATTTTTGTACCCATGTAATGTAAGAGATCTTTGCTGTGATGGAAATGCTCTGTCTTTTGACCATAGTGGAGAAAATCCACAACCAAAACTGCATAAAACCAAACACACAAAAGTGCATGTGGAAAAAAAAATATCAGAGGGTTGAATCTAACTCCAGGATCACTTAGTCCCTGTAATAGCATGTGAGTCTATAATGTCCTGAAAATTAAAATATTTCTTTAAATGGTGGAAAAATGTTAATGCACTGTTCTCTCATCAAGCTGATCTATATTATGATCAGGAATAAATTTTATATCCACAGAAGAGGGTGTGTGAGAGGAAAGAGACTCTGTAATAAAGTTCTTACCGTGTTACTAAACATCTAATTCACAACATTCAATTATTTGTTTGTGAATCCCCACAGAGGGTGGTTTTGCCTTTTGAAAACCTTTCTCCAATTTTTTAGAACTCTAATTTTCTAACTATTTCTTCCACGGTTATATATACTTTGAAATCAGTTAAATAAAACTACTTTTAGAGTTTGACCATGAGGGTAATGAGAGCTTTTATTTTCACCTATTATCCTTATCTATTCTCCACATCTGGACTTCCCCCTCATCAGAACTCCACCCACAGACCAGCCTATCACAGCCCGGCTCATCGAGACCCACCCTGCAGCAGTCTTTCTTAAATCCGGCCCAGGTATGCTGATCCAGAGACTCACAGACATGGGGCAGAGCTGCTATTGGCTCTCCCTGTGCACAGCCGTTCATGAGGCACCCGGGAGGGATGGCAGGTTCTAGCCCTGGCCCGCCACCCCAGCAGAGCCTCGCAACAAGCCAGACGACCCAGCCCCCCCACTCCATGAGGGCCTCCATTCTCCACATCTGGACTTCCCCCTCGTCAGAACTCCACCCAGCAGACCAGTCAATCACAGCCCGGCTCATCGAGATCCACCCTGCAGCAGTCTTTTTAAAATCTGGCCCAGGTATGCTGATCCAGAGACTCACAGACATGGGGCAGAGCTGCTACTGGCTCTCCCTGTGCACAGCCACTCACGAGGTGCCCAGGAGGGATGGTGGGTTCTAGCCCTGGCCCGCCACCCCAGCAGAGCCTCACAACAAGCCAGACAACCCCCCACTCCATGAGGGCCTCCATTCTCCACATCTGGACTTCCCCCTCGTCAGAACTCCACCCAGCAGACCAGCCTATCACAGCCCGGCTTGGTTCATCAATAAATGCTGGATTTAGAGATGACTATAAGAGTATGCCACCGTCATGGTAGAGCCTGGCAAGCTACCCGTGTCATATTTGATATGCCAAATACCAGTAACAATTATAGACCTCATTCCCATGACCTGATGGAATGGTTTGAGGCTCTTTATGTTCCTGGAGCTAGCAGGTGCCCTTGGGCTCTACTTGCATGAGACAGGACATATGGAGATGTTACTGGTGCACGCTTGAGCAAATCGATAATGAATGGGAAGACAGTGATACAGTGATCCTTATTTGGAGACAAAAACAGCAAAACACATGTGAATTTTTCTTTATCCTACTAAACTGAACTTCATTCAGGTTAAGGCAGGCTTACTTTCACTCCCTTAACTTACTACTTAGAAACATGCACCCAGCTTTTTCTTTTATACAACGCTCAAATGGAAAAGGAAAGTCATCTTAAACTCATGAGTAATCTCAAGATTTCTTCTTCAAACACTGTGACACCAGTGTGTCTGATCTTTTCAATGATAAGAATATGAACTGATTTTTAAGGAAGTGCATTTTAACTTTGAAACAACCTTCTGATATACAATTTACAAAAGTCAAGTAAAATTACATTTCTTAGCCTACCAGTGACTACATACAAATTCTCCAATATTCACAATAATCATTCAATTAGTGCTTTGTACTTCTTTTATGTAGCTGCAATGACTATCACTAATTAACAAGAAGGAGGAAGAGAACTAAGACAGGTCAGTTATTATTCATTTACCTTGATTAGTGTGTGGGAACAAAAACCCCACTAGCAGCACTCAGTATGATCTAATTTCAAATAATAAGAGACAAACAGGAGATAATCTAGACAACACTCTAAACAGGAAAATAGACCTATTAATAATTTAGGAATAAAAATTCAAAATTCTAACCCCAATAGGCAGTTTAAATGCTCAACATTTCTAAAGGATTCACTTAATTCTGTTTTCTATTTAACTCTAATTAAAATTACATCTTTTTGGAAATCAAATATTAATAAACAAGAATGGGGAGAGTGAGGAAATGAGCTTCATATACATGTTGTTTGGATATGAAACAGGAAGTAATTTTTGACATTCTAGATAGTGTTTTAACTTGGTGGTTAAAAACCTACTTACTCAGTTTTAGCCTGTTTTTTTCTGTCCAATTGCTACATTCCCTCCCCGCATTGTATTTATTTCCTGCTACAAGTGCCACTGTGCCAACCTATACCAGTAGTGATCTCTGGTGGATCGGAGGGGTTCTATTTTATCTTTGTGAATTTTCACTTGCTTGATGGTTGCTTCACCTGAAGGTCAATCCAGTGGAGCCTTTGGAGGGACCCGCTTCCTCTTAAACATTTTCAACTCTCATTTCTAAAGCAAGTTTACCAAATCTATTGGCTCTTTGAAGGAGACACAAAAAAATACTTCAAATTTATAAATTAGTTGGTCTCATTTACTCTTTGGGTTTAGCAAAAATATGTATTTCCACCTTGGTGGCTATGACAAGCATAACTGAGACTGCTAAAGATGTACATCTGTGACCAATAGTCACTCATATGATTACCGAGGACTTGAAATGGGGCCACCCAAGTCACTAAGCTCTACAGGTATAAGACTTCCAAGGCATCATTTTTAAAGTTTAATGTAACACACCAACATTAATCTTTTTCAATTATTATAATGAACAATAACATATTTAAAATCTCTATTATATAAATTGCTTTGATTGAATTGAGGGGTGGTCCTCCAATGTGCTGCTCAGGAGACGAAGGGCGACTCCTGGCAACACTTGATCAACTGGGTTCAATGCTAGGACCTGAAAACAAGATGCTGCTGAGACCCTGTGGTTCCAGGGACCACAGGACCAACCTGGAGGTCAGGGGACCTCCCAGGCAACATCTGGTGGTGCTCAGTTGACCATGTGGTTCTCAAGTGCAAGTCTGTTTAGATCTAACCCTATACTACATGATCCCCAAATCTCCCCCATTCGAATACTTGGGCAATGCTCTTGTCCACTTTCCACCTACTGAGGATCCTTTCAACTGAGAAGCATGTCCGAAAATGACTCTTTGGGAGCAGGATTCTTCACCCCTTGCTATGATTTCTTTATTCTTAGCTTTCTTAAAATGGCCAACCCAATGTTGCTTATCTTATTTAGAATGAACACCAAATATTTAAGAATAAATACTATTTCCACAGGTACAGAACTGAACTCTTCTCAGATATTTTTCCTAGTTTAAAAGCCATTCAGCAACACAGCACACTATACCAGATGAGAAAATACACATATCTCTTTATTTCCAAAAATAATTATGGAAAACTGATTTTAAATTCACATGAAACTTTGTAATAGATTGAAATGAGAGACCAATTTATATTTCACTACCGTATTTATCTGAATAAAAAATGGAGTTTAATGGTAGGATTTTTATCATACACACTAATTTTTCCTGAAATTTTAAGAGAAATAGTGTTTGATACATACATATGAGCATAAGATATCACATATATGAAAATTATGAAGCATAGTTAATATTGACCACTATGACCACACCACAGAATACAAGAAATAAAACATTAGCAACATCATATCAGTCTGTGCTTCTTTCATCCAATATCTATCCTTTGACCTCCCAAGAGATGAGCACTTACATAAGTGCATTACTCTCCTGATTATTTTCTTAACAAATCTTTCATACATATACTTTAATAATTTTTTAATTATGAAAAAACTGAGCATGAGATGCACAGTTACAAAGTTGTTCATGATTGGGTTTCAGTCATACACTGTATGTGGTTTCAGTCATCCACCCACCAGTGTGCATTTCCTATCACCAATGCCCCCAGTTTCCCTTTCCTTCCCTCTACACACAAACCCTCCAGCCAGTCTCTGTGGCAGGCTCCTTTCTTCTCTCTCTCTCTCTCTCTCTCTCTCTCTCTCTCTCATTCTTTTAGGCATTATGGTGTGCAGTACAAGTACTGAAAGGTTATCATGTTTATTGCTTTACCTACTTTCAGCACTCAGCTCTTATCCAGAGTGATCATTCCCAGCTACCACTGTAGTGGCGGACTTCTCTGTCCCAACTAGCTCCCCCTTCCACCACTTGCAGCAGGCTTCCAATGGTGAGCCAGTCCTCCTGGCCCTTGTTTCTACTGTTCTTGGGTATTAGTCTCATACTGTTTTCTTTATATACTACAAACGAGAGCAATCACAATAATACGTTTTCATTTATGTTTTAAGATGGCATTACACTCTTTGAGGAATTTTTACTCTAAATGTTTCAAAGATTTATGTGTTTGGCTATGTTGCAGTTCATGTATTTTCATGTTATAATAGTTTGGTGTATTATATCATAAATTTCATGATTTATGACATCACACTTTGAAAAGAAATACTATAATTTATTCTTTTTAGAACATTTAGTGATTTGAGTTGTTTTTCACTTGGGGACTATAACAAATGATGTTATTATGAAAATACTTGTATATCCCATGGCATACCTGGAATTATTTTCTTTAATGATTATATATATCAGAATATTAGGTTCTGGGTCAGAGAGACTGGGAATAACTCAATTTTTCTAAGTTAATACCAATATTTTTATATTACTGCAGCAGTAGATAGTATAATGTGCTTACTGATTTACATGTTGATTTATAAAATTTTTGCTCATCATTCTAACTATAATTTATATAGAAAAATAATCCAGAATCTAAAACTTATAGCATATTAACATTAAATGAAACATATACTATAATAATTAAATACATGAAGAAACTGGCAAAAGTAAAGGCATTTAACAAATACATTTAATAATGATATTTAATAAAGGCGTTTAATAAAAATCCTGAAATGAAACTTACACTGAATTTAGCAAACCTGATTTTTAAGCTATCATAATTATGTTCAAATATGTGTAGGAAAGTGCCTCATATTAAACAAATGATAAATTCTGCATGGAGAAATAAACTTTAAAAATAAGAAAATTCCAACAGTAAAATATGTAATGTCTGAAATTCTCAATAGTTCATTTTATCTCATCTTTAGATTAGAGATGATGGGAGTCAATGAGAGTGAACTTGGGGACAATTCTTCAGATTGATCCATATCTATTAATTCAATCTCAGTAACAAAGATGATAAAATATTTTTAATCCAGAAACTCAGGGACTGGTAGCATAATATATGAAATTCTAACACAAATAAGTAGAGTCTGAGGAGATAATGGGAAAGTCAGGGTGAAGATCAAAATGCAAAGAGAAAGACGTAGTTATGCAGTGAGCTCATGGGCTTGGTGCTCTCCTTGTGAATTTGATTCCAGCAGTAATAAAAACAGCAAAAACAAGCAAAAGTATAGCCACATTGAGCTCTATGACTTCTGCAGATTAAGATGAAATGGAATCCTGCTATTCTTTAAAACCTGGATGGAAGTACAGGGTATTAAGCTGAGTGAAATAAACCCAAGAGGAGGACACATTCTGGATGATGCCACTCATCTGTGGGGTATAAAGAAACAGTAAGGCAGCACCATAGAGATTATACAGGGGTTGAAGGCTCCTGCCTTAAATGAGACCGACTCTGATTTGATCACTGCAGTACACATGGTCGGTCCCCTGAGCACTGGTAGAACTGGGTGTGGTTCAAAACCCCAATCTCCATAAAGAAAGGGAATAAATAGAGGCCAATGATAACAGACTTGGAAGTCTACATACTAAACTTGACTTTGCTGAGTCAAGTCGGGAAAGTGGTGGGTTGTGGTGGGGCTTGAGGGCAGGAGTGAACTAGTGGCGGAAGGATACATGGTGGCAGGTGTGGTGAATGCACTGCATTCCTACAACGTTCATATTAACAGCATTTTAAACTGAAGTGCTAAATTAAATGTTTATTTAAATATGTCTACACTTCAGTATTTTATTTTATTTTATTTTATTTTATTTTATTTTTGCTTTTTGGGTCACACCCGGCGATGCTCAGGGGTTACTCCTGGCTCTGCGCTCAGGAATTACTCCTGGCGGTGCTCGGGGACCATATGGGATGCTGGGGATCGAACCCAGGCCGGCACAAGCCGGCCGCGTGCAAGGCAAACGCCCTACCCGCTGGGCCATCACTCCAGCCCCACTTCAGTATTTTAAACTGGAGTGCCTGAATAAATATATTTAAAGTGCCTAAATCAATAATATATCCAATAATATGTAGAACTAGGGTTGGCCACCACACAAGGCAAGCAAGTGCCTAATTCCCCATACTCTCTTTGGTGCAGAAGCCTTGCGTTGTGGCCAACCCTGTTCTATCCCCAGAATGACAGGGTCCACAAGCACTCCCAGGAGAAACACCCAAGTGCACTACCAGGAGTAAGCCCTGGGAACTGCCAGGGGTCGCCCAATCTTCTCCCACAAATAAAACACTATGCCAAACAAGATATATGCACCCATGTTCATTGCAGTATTAACGTATGAAACAACCTAACTCTCCATCGGGGAAGAATAGATAAAGAAGCCGAGCACATGTGTAGATGTATGAATGCACATACACACACCTATTCAGATATTAAAAATGGTGAAATCTTGTCATTTGGAATATGGATGGGCTTTTAGGGTAGTATGCCACATACAGTCTGTCAGGGAATGACAAACACTGTGTGATTTCACTCACATATGGAGTAATCAAGAAAGCAAATGAACATCAAAACCAAAACAAACTGGAAATACTCTAAAACAGGTTGATGGTTATCAGAGAAGATGGGACTGGAGATGAGTGAAATGGTTGGAGAGGGTCAAGTGATTGGCAGTAGATGGGAAATGGACCTTTGATGTAACCGTTGATTATAGCACATTCAGATATCATATCATGTAACAAAGCACCATTTAAACCAATAAAATGTTACTTAAACAACTTTCACTGAAGTAACCACGAAAATCAAGTAAATACACTCTTTCTGAGACATCATAATTTTGATATCATTAAGTTCCCTTATTTTCTTTTCATTTGGGATTTTATTTTATTTTTTTAAAGATTATGTGGCTTTGCAGCGCAGGCGGAGGGCATTTCAAGATGAAGGTAGGGGGCAGGGATGCTTTGTCCAAGAGGGAAGGATCCATTCGGGCCCCTTTCCTGGCTCCTGGGGCTCCCCAGTTAGTGGCACCCTGCCCATCGTCACAGGAAGTTTCTTTTTTTTTCAATATTTTTTAATTTTATAAGTGAGCACATCTTTTCCAGAATAACATAGGTTTTTTAAATCATATTGTCAAAAATAGATGTCATATTGGAAAATTTCATGCATGCACAATGTTTCCAACTAACAGTTTCTGCAAAGAATGCTCCCAAAAGAAAAAAATCTATATATTGTACTAGTACATATACTTTATTTATGGGAAATATATTTTTACTGATATCTTTTGTTTTATTTTCCACTTTCAGGTATTGAGGGTCTTGTGAACAATCATACATTATAAATAGAGAAAAACATATATTAAAAATACTGCTTGATACAATATAGTAATTGTTTTTTATGGTTTCTCCTTTGTAGTGTTTATGCCATGACCTCTATTTCAGTTGGAATCAAAATTCCATTAATAGCTTACTATTTATATTATTCTCTTACACACTGCTCCAATATATAGCCCAGCTAAGTTTTCTTTATTACCCTCACCTTGAGTTTATCCATGAAAGAGTTGAAAAAGAAAGAAAAAGGACTAACACGCTTTAAACTCCTATTTTCCTCTAGATACTATATATATATATATAGCATTTTTATATAGTGACTCAAGATCCCATTAAAAGCTATTATTTTTAGTGTATTAATAAAGAAGAAAGTGAAGTCAGTGATGTAAGGGGACTTGATTAATGTTATTCCTTAATAAATGGTGGGGCTGGAAATGTTCAATCAATATATAATATTGTTTTACCAATAAAGAGAGTTGGTTTCTCCAGTCTTTATAAAACTCTTCCTAAACTACTTTCTGTTTTGTGTATCCTTACCACCTGAGACAAGTTAGTGATTTTCACTTTTAGACTTTATAAAAGAGACTGTGTCTACATTACATTTGCTACTGTTTAAACATAAATGAGCTCCGAGATACAGGGAGACTTGCTCAAGTTTAGGTAGTTAATAATTGGCAGGGCTAGAAATGTCAGTCAATCCAAGCCCTTTGTCCTTGACCCTCGAATTCTCTACATACTCTCCAATATACCGTAACATTAACGGATGAGATTATAAAATAAAGAAAATTCATCTTTGCCAGTTTTTCTTCTTTGTGGAGGAAGAGAAGGGTATTGAGTCACACCCAACAGTGCTCAGGGGCTATTCCTAGCTCTGTGCTTGCTTGGGCACCATATGCAGTGTTAGGGATCAAACCAGGATTGGTGGGAGGAAACGTAAGGTCTTAACCTCTGCATTATCTCTCTCCCCTCTCCCCTCGACTCTTTTGCTTGTTTCGATCTGCTTTCCCCATTTAAGGACTCAATATCGGTGCTAATAAAAAAAAAATCTGTGACAAGAACTGTCAGGTAAGCCCAACACTCTGAACCCACCCCTCTACCTCCACGCCCAGCCCACCCTCCAGGGTCATCACAAGAAAGTGTGTCCATCTGGCTAGAAGACTGATGTGGGGAAGTAGAACTAGGAAACTAACTCAAAGTTAGATTTTAATTAGAAAATGATACAATGAACACTATTAAGTGTGTAAGTAGGAAAACCACTAGACATTGAGCAACAGTGATGCCAAATGCACATTAACCTCATGCAAGTGTTAAGTACAACTATTAAGTGTGAAGAACCTCATCACTTGTATCACTTGTCTTCCCATTTGCCAGCTCAATTTGCTTGAGCAGGCACCAGTAACATCCTCTCGCAAGCAAGTGTAGCCCAAGGGCATCTGCTTGCTCCAGGAACACAAAGAGCCTCAAGCCATTCCTTCATGTCATGGGAATGAGGTCCATAATTGTTACTGGTTTTTGGCATATCAAATACAACATGGGTAGCTTGCCAGGCTCTGCTGTGTAGGTGGTATAATTTACTGATGAACCTCAATGGGGAGAGATCGGCTTTTCTCTAGGGGAGCTCTGAGGAGCTGTGGAGTCTGGATGTTGAGAATGACTGACCTCATGGTGTGGGGTTTCCTATGGCTTCTTGCTAGGCTCACTGGGATGACAGGCCATGGCTAGAACCTGCCTAGAATAGTAAAGAGTGTATAAATGTGAAGGATCCTGGGAACGACCTGGTCCTAACTTCCAGTACTATGTAAGACTGTCAATGGCCACAGAGAGGCTGAGGGCTGGCACAGCTGTGGGTCTGGAGTGTATCTCTTCTGGGATTGCTGTCTGAGGTGGTTGGGAGCTCGCAGCCATACCCACTGACATGGAGGTGGAGGAATGGGAGAAGGAGCTCAAATCCCCACTCCAAGTCCGGCCAGCATAGCCCTCCCCCACACGTGTGAGCAAACCCTTGGAGCTATGTATTTAGTTCTCATGAAAAACACCCAGCAGTTATTAATATCACCTGCTGCATTAATAAAAAGAGAGAATGAAGCACATCATTTTGCCATCAGCTCCAGAAAACTAGCAATTCTGTACCACTATTAAAGGGTGGGACACAGAAGGGCAAGAAGAAAACCCTGATGAAGAAGAATCTGTCAAAGCCATCATTGCTGAGAAGTTCCTCAAACTGAAGAATGCTTGCTCCCAGATTAAGGAGGCCTGTAGGGTACCGGCTAAAAGAAACCCCATAAGAATGCTCCAAGACACATCCTAATTAAAATAACAAAACCTAGATAGAGATAGAATATTGAAATCAGCAAGATCAAAGAAGGAAATCACATACAAAGGAGCATCCCTAAGATATACAGCAGACTTCTCAGATGAAACACTCTGAGCCTGAAAACAATGGTAGGATATTGTGAAAACACTCAATGAACTGCAGGCCTCACTAAGAATTCTTTACCTGGCTAGAACAGGAAAGACACACAACTTCATGGATAAGCAACAACTCATGAACTTCATAGACTCAAAACCAACTTTAAAACAAGGACTGAAGGGTATACTGTAAAATAAGACAAAACCCAAATGCTCAACAAATATATATATACATACATATTTATTGGATATATCAATATACAATACTGATATATCCAATATCAATATATATAATAAATATATATATATATTTATTGGATATATCAATTGGATATTGATATATTATATATATTGGATATCCAATATATTTATTGGATATATCCAATTGATATATCTAATATCAATTGATATATCCAATAAATATATATGTATATATATATTTGTTATTGGATATATATTTGTTATTTGATATTGGATATATCAATATTCAATAAATATATATATGTATTTATATATATTTATGTCCCACAAATAAATGCAGTCATTCAGCATGATCATCTCCATGTCCATCCATTCATAGGCAAAAAGTCAGAGAAGGGAATAGTGTGCTAATAATCATTGGAAATGATAATACCAGCCTAGAACTGAGCATTGGATATAGGTAAAGGGATGTACATGATAACCTCTAAATGTATTGCAAGCTACAGTGTGTAAGAGAAGGGAAAGAGAGAGAGAGGGGGAGAGAGAGATAGAGACAGAGAAGAGGTAAAGAACCCATAGAGGCAGACTGGGGAGGGGGTTGGGAATTGGGGACATTGGTGGTGGGAAATGGGCACTGAGAGGGATGGGTGCTGGGACACTGTATGACTGAAACCCAGAACACAAACATCTCATAATTGTATATCTCATGGTGGTATAATAAAATATTTTTAATAAATAAAATAAATAAAAAAATAAATGGTGGGACAACCAATTTGTACAGATATTAAATCTCATGAGGGCATGATGATCACTCTCACCTCATGTGAGGATACGCTAATTTGATTCTGCTATGCACATAAACTTGTGTAATTATCAATATGATATTGGGCAATAAAATAAAACTACAATTGACTCAACTAAAATCTATCACTTAAATAAATTAGTAATAGATGGGAAAAGCTAACAACTCATTACCTTCCAAAAAATAAAAACATGTCTAAGCTAAAAACAACAGATCAGTTCATGGACTCTGGGATCTGTGCTGGTCTCTGCACCTTCCAAACACAGGTGGGGTCGGTGTTGGATGCCTGTAACAAGTCAACATGAACAACTCTATCAACCACAGTGTTTAAATAAAGTGTAGGATAAAAATTTACATATGTAGGCCTTACCTATTTCATGCAAATTAGAAATATATTAACACAGTATTGCTTTAAAAATGTTATTAATGACAGCTGAGACTATAGGCCTCACCTATTTCATGTAGACTCCCCAGCGTTTCATGACAGGCATGAAATGATTATTACCATAATGATTATTACCATAATGAGATCCAAGTATAAAATAAAAATTATTTTAATATAGTTTATTGTCGGGCGCCCCGCGGGTCCCCAACAGTGCCAGGAAGCGAGTTCCCTTCTACCTCCGAGCCGGCGAGGAATGGATGAACACTCAGGAATCCGATTCGGTTTTAAAAGGCTTTACTTATCACAGGTTCAGGCATACAAATCAGCAAAAAGGAAAAACCCGATGCTTAGGATTCCAGGCTAGAACCCCAGCCACGTGTAGGCCAAGATGGCGACCACCACGTGTAAAACTTCCAAGGGGAATAAACGCTCACAAGGCGAGATCCCACCAGGAAGAAGCCCGGGAGAGTGGGAACCGGCTAGTTTATACCCCCCCCCCAAACTCAGACCTTCCTCCCATTGTTATGGAAAGCAGGGAGGGTCCAATGCCCTCAGGTAATCCCTCCCTGCATCTTACCTAGGGCCTTTACTGTGCTAATGTTTTGAGCCGGGAAGGCCTTTGAAATGTAGAGAAGGGGGTTTCTGAGATGGCATGTCACTGTACCAAAGACCAACACCAATGCCAGTTAAATATTTCTCCAAGCCTTCACAACTACTTCATTGTAGTTTTATATTTTATCAGGGAGCCATGCTTGTTTGTTTGGAAGCAAACAGCATTTCTCTCTGGTCTAATTACTTAGGTGTCCTTACGTGGCCAGGCTAATATGCTGGTAAGATCTAGCTAGTCCCACGATGATTGTGATAGCATGGGAGAATATTTATACCAGCTAGTACAGCATACATGGTCAGATAAACTGCCACATTTAGACTACCCCCTTATCTACGGAGTGATTTGCGGAGGCAATCCAGAGCAGATGCAGCGGCCCTTAGGAGTCCTGCAACAGTTTATATTCCAGACTTGAGAACTCATATATGAAAATGAGATGCATTTTATTCTATGATTTTAATGGTTCTAAAGTTCTTTTTACATAGGTCAAAATCATATCCACAATCATAAATTGGCTCTTACAGATTTATTTTGCAATCATTCTATTTGCCACTTCTTAAAGTTTTGTTGGAATAAGCGATATAAGTTTGTTATGTGCCTACGGGTGTAGATTAGAATTGGGAGGGAAACTGGGGATATTAAAGAAGGGACGATTACATGGGTAATGTTGGAATACTAAATACTTGAAACAACTGTCAAATGAACAACTTTGTAAATCACAGTTGTTTTTAATTAAAAAGTTTAAAAGTTTTTAAAAAATAATGAAAACAAAGAACATTTTTATGACGATAGAAGAAAATTTGTTAGTCAGCCTAAATGCTCACTTCACTCGAAGGTGCTAAGAGCAGTGAACTAGACAGTGACAATGGAAATAAAATCCAAATCTTCCTCTCGTTTATTTCTCCACATTAAAAGTTTTGTACCTTACTCAGGGCAATAGTTCCAGGGTCCCAACCCAGCCAGAGGTGTTGCAATATTGGCAATGGGGGAGCTAGACCCCTCTCTTCACACCTGTCTCATGCTGGCCTGGGTCACTGGAATTATCGCAGGGGCCAGGCCTAGGAAAGAAGCCATGATTGCCTGCAACAAGCCTCCACCCAGAACCAAACCCGGAGAGCCAATCTGCCTGCTGAGAAAAGCAAACTGCAACAGCTGTCTTCCAAGAAAGTTAAAAATATGACTGGGAAGTGTCTGCCAGTTTCTGTCACAGTCTACATTTGTCATGTCCAAATACCCACTTGACTTTTCTCACAAACCTTGGAAAACACTCCTGTTCGCTCCATGGGGTCAACGTAAAGGCCGTACTGTCACGGGCTTCAACCCCAGCAAATGGTGTGAGGGCCTTGCTGCTACCACGGCATCCAACCTGTCCCTGAGCGCCCATTTCCATTGTAATTCTTGGCCAACATGTATTACTAAGGTTCTTTCTGCCAATCCCTTTCCCTGGAGCTCATTAGAAACATGGTCTCTCTTCCAAGTGCTCCCCAGTACCAATTATTTTGCTTAACAAATTTTTTGGTGTGATGCCATTCCCTGACTGAGTGCTGTTAGAAGAAATAGGAAAAAGAAAAAAGAGAAGAAAGTCACGAAGCTCTCAGGATTTATGGAGAAGGGGTTATTGGTGATAGGTTTCACGTAGAATATAATCATCTCTTTGTGATGAATTTCTTTACAGTGGTTGTACTCAGAATTGTGTTTTTCTTATCATCTAGTTGTTGTGTCATAAAGACAGGGTGAAAAGTTTCTACCGTCTTACCTTTGCTACTAATAAAATCAGGTAAGTTTTTCGCAAAGTTTTGAAAACATCACTTAAAACGTTGTCTTTGGGAATATATACATAGCTTCAAAGAACACATTTAGCCACCAACCTCTCTCTTTCCATCTCTTATTTCTACCAGAATTTCCCCATGCTTCCTTGGTCTGAAAATGCGTATTTGTTCAATTATGCTCTGGATTGCTTTCTTATCCTCTTAGGATCGAGACTGGAATATAAAAGCAGGCAAATATAGGAAAATAAATTTCATAATGACTTGTAAAATCTCCCAATTTTTGTCCCTTTCTTCCTAAAATGCCTCAGTTACAGAATGCGAAGTGTAGACTATAAAGGCTGTGATATCTTTATTGGGTTTAAAAGTAATGTAGTTGTATTATCTGGGCTAATCGTCTCCTTTTAAAAATGACCTGTGATGCAGAAGATGCCAGTTAAGCTGTTTTTAATCTGTTGATGATTGACAAGGGAGGCCAGGAAGTTCCCCTTTCTCTCTGGAAGAGCCACTGACACATTGCTCACTCACAGATTAATGGTCCATATATTCTGTCTCTTGTTGCAGACCAGCTGATAAGCCACATAATTATCCTTAACAATTGGGCATAATTTATTCCTGTCTTAGGTGGCTGTTACCTTCAGCAATTAATGTGTAGTGACTGATGGTCCTTGTTTTGTAATCTGAGCACTTTAGCTGAATCTGCAATTCCTACTCATAGTATATGGCACAGCTGTACATTACAAAAATATCTTCGTGCTTGATTGGTTCAGCTCAGGAAATGTTCTTCCATTCCAAAGAATTTCAGCAAACATCACAAAATAGATGCTCTGACTCATTTTGACAAAATAAGGATCCCTTCACTATAGAATTGAGGCACATGTACCAACATTTACATTTGGGGGCAACATGTATTTTGCATGTTAGGAAGACCCCAATACGCATGGTCTTGATGTGTAGGCTCACCAGTAGAAGAAAGTGATGTATGAGGTGAGGCCACTATGCACAGGTACAGTGGAATAATTCAGAGTCCCTGAAGAATCATTTAAATGGACTAAGTCTTCCTCCAGGGGTTTCTGAATTGGCACAGTTAGAGTTAACCTGAAGGACAATGGGGTCTTCTACCACGGAAAAAAAATGAGCTGCTTGGGTTAGGATGCATTATTTCTAAGTTTTCTAAGTAGGTAGCAGAGGTAGCAGAGTGAGTGTAAAGGGCTTATAAGATATATTAAACGACACCTTCTCTGTCATATTTTAATCTCCAAATCATACACACCATAGGTATGAGTTCTCTGGTTAACTCTCAGTGTGGACTCACAGACTTAAGACTGACTTCGTTTTTATTTAAGTTTGGGTCCTATCTTGCAGTGCTAAGGGTTTACTACTGGAAGAGCTTGGGGGATTGTTGCAGGACTCCTCTAAGGGCCGCTGCATCTGCTCTGAATTGCCGCCTGCAAATCACTTTGTAGATAAGGGGGTAGTCTAAATGTGGCAGTTAATTCTGTACTAGCTGGTATAAATATTCTCCCATGCTACCACAATCATCGTGGGACTAGCTAGATCTTACCAGCATATTTGCCTGGCCACGTAGGATCCCTAAGTAATTAGACCAGAAAAAAATGCTGTTTGCCTACAGGCAAACAAGCATGGCTCCCTAATATACTCAAAGGCAACTAAAATGCAAAACTACCATGAAGTAGAAGAGACTTGTGAAGGCTTGGAGAAATAGTTAACTGGCATTAGTATTAGTCTTTGGTACAGAGACATGCCATCTCAGAAACCCCCTTCTCTACCTTAGAAAGGTTTTTCCAGGCAGATCTTGGCTCAAGACATTAGCATATAAAAGGGCCTAGCTGAGGTGCTGGGAGAGATTACCTGAGGGCATTTGACCCTCCCTGCTTTCCATAACAGTGGGAGGGAGGTCTGAGTTGCAGGGGTATAATACTAGCCTGCTTCCTCTCTCGCACCGCTCTTTTTGGGCTCTCTCTTTGTGAGCGTGCACCCTTCTTGGGAGTCTTGTCTTTGTCTCCTCTTTACAGGGCCTTTACACGTGGTGGCCGCCATCTTGGCCTACACGTGGCTGGGGTTCTAGCCGGAATCCTAAGCACCAGGCTTTTCCTTTTGCTGATTTGTATGCCTGAACCTGTGATAAGTAAAGCCTTTTAAAACTGCATCAGATTCCTGAGTTTTCATCCATTCCTCACCGGCCCGGAGGTAGAAGGGAATTCACTTCCTGCACTTTTGGGGACCCCAGCGGCACTCCCGACGGGGATCACATGAGATTCCAGGGACAGAACCACAGTCTGCAGGCACAAGGGAAGTGCCTTTACCTTACTATCTCTACAGCCCTTGGGATTGACTTCTGAAACCTTCCAAAGAGTTTAAGTATCTCATAGGTCTTGGAAAATCACCAAGATAACCTTTATTTTCATAAAGACAGCATTTATTTTATTTTTTTTGAGTTTTATTATTATTATTATTATTATTATTATTATTTTACAATTACAAAGATATACAATTAAAAAAGTTCATATTTGGGTTTTGGTCATACAGTGTTCCAGCACCCATCCCTCCACCAGTGCCCATCTTCCACCACCAACGTCCCTGGTTCCCTCCCCCCCCCCAGCCCTCCTCCATGGCAGGTTCTTTATTTCTTTCCCTTTCTGTCTTAAAAACAACATTTAGTTATGGTTTTTATCATGCCACCAGAATTGATTCCCAATATAAAATTAAATTCTTTGGGGAGAAGTTTCAGTTGTGAATGCAGAAGCTTTTAATTTTCTATCCTTATCATTAGCAATGAACAACAAAAAGAAATATGAGCCCATCCTTGCCATTTCAATAGACATGTTTTCTTAATCATAGTAATTACTTGTAATTCTGAAAGCAATCCCAGGAGGTTGCTAAATTGATCAACCTACCAACAGTAATCCTTCATTAAATCATGTGACAAAGATGGTAAGTGGTCTTAGACTGTGTTACATGATCCCCTGATTTTATTACCTTAAAGATATCTTAATATTTTATAATTATTCTTTAGAAGCTAGCTTTTTCCATTATTTAACCAGCAATACTCCTGAACAACTGTGAGAACATCAGACTATTAATCACACATTTAGTGTGATTCATCATACATACATATAAGATATATGGATCATGTATATCACACTGTGTGGCTAATAGTCTGGTCCAGATAAAGGAAGCTATTAAGAATCAACAATTTTCTGGAAGTTTTTAATGTTTTAAGTATTTTTTCTTTAAAAAATCACATTTTTTTTCAAATTTTTAAAAAACATCTTGAAGTTGCACTCAAGAGCAGTGTAATGACACACATATACAGTATAGAAATATTTTATTAAGTTGTACAATGATCACCACAATTCAGTTTCATGACATTTCCGTCACCTTCCGAGAGACTTCTTATGCCCTTATGCGTCATCTTGCCTCTTCTGCCCTAGGCGGCCATGATTTTTTCAGTTTATCCAGATGTGTACTTTTTAGATATGACACATATATGAAATCATGCAACAAATAGTTCTTTTGACTATTTTCTATATTTGGTATCAGCATCACTTGATCACTGATATCCCGTTATTCATCGATTTTCTCGAGAAGGCACCAGTAACATTTCCATTGGACCCTATCACATGCCAGTGTAGACCAATGGCATCTGGTTGCTTTAGGAATACAAAGAGCCTCAAACCATTTGTTCAGGATCTTGACGAAGAAGTCTGACCATCTTGTAGGTGGGCAGCCACGTGATCTTTTGATATCCTGTGGGATCTAGTTGGTAACGGCTCTAGTCCAGCAGTCATCTCCAAATCGCATTACATGTCAAGCCCATCTGATTTTCAATGCCTTGGCAAACGAGACAGCGTCCCTGACTCTGGAATAGCAATGGAGGTCAGAACTCAGGATTCCTTCTCACTTGAGTGAGGTGTGATAGTCCAAGCATAGCTCTTTCGATTCTTCTCTGGGAGACCCAAATAGCATTCTCCTACTTTTGTAGGGCCCAGGTCTCTGAGGCATATGTTAATGCAGGGAGAACAGTGGAGTTGAAGAGATGTGCCCGGAGCCAGAGGTTCTTTGTCTTTCAGCATAAGGTATCAGCATAAGGTTTTGAAATTCATTCCTGGTTTAGTAGGTATAAGCTGTTCATTTATTGAATCACATTCGACCATGTCTATTATTACATCTGGTTCATCAATTCACCAGTCCATGCAAATGTTGCGTTTTCTCACTTTCTGTCTATAAGGAATAACACTGGTATAAACATCCAAAAATAAATGTTTAGTGAATGCACGTTTTTATTTCTCTTGGGTAGATGCCTAATAGATTTGTGTATTATATGATATATTCATACTTAATTTTTCAAAATTCAGGCAAACTTTCCAAAAGCTACATTATTTTACATTTCCAAGAGAAATATTTGAAGTTTAATTTTCTCCATATTTTTTGCATATGCATAGATCATCTTTTAAATTACAGCTATTCTAGTAAGTGTGAAGTGTTATTACACCGTGGCTTTAATTTAAAATTTCTTAATGACTAATGATGCCAAACATCTTTTTGTGTATTTGTTAGCCATTCAAATATCATCTTTGGTGCAATATCTATTCACATGTTTTGCATGCTTTAATAGTTTATTGAAATGCTGTTTACCTTATATACTTCATCTACTGAAAGTGCACAGCTCAGAGGTTTTTGTACATTTACAAAGTTGCACTGCCATCACCATAATTTAATTTAAGAATACTTCATCATTCCCCCACACACAAAGCTCTCAGCCATTAACAATAACTTTCTGTTCCCCTTTGTAGAGTGTTTAAACCAAGTTATTATTTACTTGTTGCATTGTAGGAATTCTTTAGACATTGTTGATCCAAATTGTATATCAAATTGTATACCCTAGAGAAAAGCCAATTTCAAGGCCAGGTACGCGGGTCTTGGCTGCTAAAGTCACCAGATTTCCATGGAGATGGAGCTGGGGTCCCTCTCCTTCACCTCTGTCCCTTCCGGTAGGCCCGATGGACCCGCCCACAATTGGCTGTGATCAAGAGACACTGACACACGGGGCTGAGCTGCTACCGGCTCTTCCCATGGTGCATTGCAGCAGCATGGTACGTCAAATTAGTAGAAACCAACCACGTTCCAGAAATTAAGATGGTCAATGCAAGAACAGAAATAGACCAGATTAGCCCATAAACCTAAACTCCAGCCTAATCCTAAACATCCTGAAACCATTTCATGAACCCCACTACCCTCTTCCAGTACTCAGTGGACCTCAAGACCTGTCCTGTTAGAAATTAATCTATCCACTGAGGAAGAGGAAAGGAAGGAGACAAGAATGGTTCTAGCCTGACAGCAGAATGGGCTCCCTGGGATAAACCCAGAGCCACGGCAGAGCCTGGCAAGCTACCCAGGGTGTATTAGATATGCCAAGAACAGTAACAATAATGGATCTCATTCCCAAAAAAGGGAGATGTTACTGGCGCCCACTTGAGCAAATCAATGAACAATGGGAAGACAAGTGATATAAGTGATTCACTTGATCACTTGAATCCCGATATTCATCAATTTTCTCGAGCGGGCGCCAGTAACATTTCCATTGGACCCTATCACGTGCCAATGTAGCCCAATGGCATCTGGTTGATTCAGGAATATAAAGCGCCTCAAACTGTTCCTTCAGGGTCTTGACAAGGAAGTCAGACCATCTTGTAGGTGGGCGGTCACATGATCTTTTGACATCCCGTGGGATCCACTGGGTAACGTCTCTAGTCCAGCGGTCATCTCCAAATCGCATTACATGTCCAGCCCATCTGATTTTCAATGCCTTGGCAAACAAGACAGCATCCCTGATTCTGGAATAGCAATGGAGGTCGGAACTCCGGATTCCTTCTCTCACTTGAGTGAGGCATGATATTCCAAGCATAGCTCTTTCGATTCCTCTCTGGGAGACCCGAATAGCATTCTCATCCTGCTTTTGTAGGGCCCAGGTCTCTGAGGCATATCTTAATGCAGGGAGAACTGTGGAGTCAAAGAGATGTTCCCGGAGCCGGAGGTTCTTTGTCCTTTAGCTATTTCTTCGATGCCTTTGAAGGCATTCCATGCCACTCTCTTCCTCCTGTGCAGCTCAGGTTTTATGTCGTTCATCATGTTGACTTCTCGACCTAGGTACACATAACTGCTGCATTCAGAGATGTTTGTTCCATTGAGAATGAATGGTGCCTCTGGAACTAGTTCATTTTTTATAAACATAGTTTTCTTTAGATTCAGCTGTAGACCTATCTTTCCACATTCTCGGTCAAAGTCAGTCAGCATTTGTGCCGCTTAGCTAATGTTTGGTGTTATTAGAACGATGTCATCAGCGAAGCGGAGGTGGTGTAGTTGCCAACCATCTATCTTCTCTCTCATTCAAGTGATTGTTGATCCAAATTGTGTATCAGGGACATTATCTGAAAATATTCTGCCTTGTATATTCATCTTTGTTTATTTGTTTGGTTTAGTCTGATTCGGTTTGTTTGGCTTGGTTTGATTTGATTCAGTTTAGTTTAGATTGGTGCATTATGGTTCGGATCAGGGCCTGTACCTAGATTGCTGCAGAGCTATGGTCCTTGAATGTCCTGGGGAAGGATCGAGTCAGGATCTACAACATGCAATGCAAAAGTGCCTGACTGCAGTATCAATCTGACTTGAGAAGTCTTTTGTAACAGAAAACATTTTAAATTTTGTAGTCAGCTTTTGCTATTTATTACTGCATAGATTGTGCTTTTGGGATCATATCTGAGAACTCTTTGCTTACTTAATCACTATATTCCCGTTCATCATCGATTTGCTCGAGGGCCCCAGTAAAATCTCCATATGTCCTATCTCATGCTAGTAGAGCCCAAGGGCATCTGCTTGCTCCAGGAACATAAAGAGCCTCAATCCATTCGAATGAGGTCTATAATTGTTAATGGTATTTGGCATATCGAATACAACACGGGTAGCTTGCCAGGATCTGCCGTGCTTACTTAATACAAGGTCACAAAACTACTAGAGTACTTAACCTTAAGTAAAAACATTATTTTTGTGGAGAAAATTGAATTTCATAGCATTAAATTTCTAAGGGTTACATATTTTATAAATTAATAAACTATGTTTATATATTTTGTCTTCTGTTAGAAAAGCCATGAATAGGAACTCTTTTACTTAAATTTTCTTTAACAAATATTTATTGATCATTGAATATTTATGATGAAGTGTTAGAATCTAAATTTGTTTTCTACACAACTAGGTCAGATTTAATACAGGTACAGCATTAAATGCATACAATCAACAAGACAGATTGTATGCAGAGCTGCTACTTGCTCTCCCTGTGCCCAGCTGCTCTTAAGGCGCCGGGAGGCATGGCGGGTTCTAGCCCTGGCCTGCCACCCAGCAGAGCCTTACAACAAGCCAGACTACCCTCCCCTACCCCATGGGGCCCGCCATTTTCCACATCCGGACTTCCTTCTCGTCACAACTCCACCCAGCAGACCAGACTATCACAGTCTGGCTTTTGACCGCTAGCGGCCGCGTGGTTCATCAATATATACTATATTTAGAGGTGACTACAACAGTATGCCACCTGCACGGCAAACCTGACAAGCTGCTCGTGTAGTATTTGATATGCCAAACACCAGTAACATTTATATTAGGTCATTCCCATGACCTAATATAATGGTTTGAGGCTCTTTATGTTCCTGGAGCAAGCGGATGCCTTTGGATTCTACTGGTGTGAATCAGGACATATGGAGATATTACTGGTGCCCGCTCTAGCAAATAGATGATTAACGGAAAGATAGTGATAGTGAATCAACAAGACAATGAGTTTTTCCATGAAGCTTTGCTGAACTATGTAACTGACTAATTAATAGGGTACTAAATAAAGGAAAGCACTTGATTTGCTTAAAGAAATTTTAAAAAATGAATTATCAGTTGTATGGGTTATATATTAGTGCATTACTTATTTTTAATTGACAATTTTTTCACTGTGTGCTCATTTTGAGACCTCTTATAAGAACAAACTTTTAACAACAATTAAACAAGCAACGAATGTCATTCAAAATTGTTGTGGTGCATATGGAGTAAAAAAAAGGAAAAAATCCATCACTCATTTTCCTTTCTAGCCTCTGATGTAGGTGGTAATAGTAGTTTCTTTTCTTTGTAATTATAGAGAAAGTAAAGTAAAAATAGAAAACATAGCAACAGAAAAGCATAGTCAAATGCTTCTAATGGGCTCTTTTGAATTCTTAAAAACATGTGCTATTATGTTAGTGATTTTTTTCATTGTGTCATAGTGGGTTTGCATTAGTAATATTTTTTATATGTATTCTGTAACACTGCAATCTATTGAGATTTTATGGTGATAAATTAGATGCTAAGATCATTTGGTAATAATAAGGTATTTTTTAAAAGCATCAAGGACATCATATATATATGTATATATACATTTATCATAAGTTTTTGTCATTTTGAGAACACCAGTACATTCACACTCTAGGTATTATTCTTCATAAGCTATGGCACCTTGATTTTATAATTTTCAGCACCATCTGTGCCCTTACCAAGCGCACACATTGTTTCCATCACTCTTCACAGCTCAGCATCTATACCTGTCAAACCCAAGAATTATGATCTGAATGACTGAGTTCCATAAAGCAATTTACATGGTGCTACCAAGCCATCCTGGGAGAATTCTCTACCCAGGAACTGCTATGCTACAGCGTTATGACATTCAGCCTCAGCAATCAGGACGCTGGGTCCCATCAACATTGGCTATTCTGGGTCGGGCCTTGGAAAAATCACTCCCAGGATCAATTTTCTCAACTTGAAAATGAAAACAATAGGCTGTCCTTTCCAGAAATGCTTTTTGCCTAAATAGAAACAGAACCAACAGGCTTCCTGGCAGGAGGCTGAAATGAACTGGTTCCTGAGATACAGTCATGGTTATGCAAAAGGAGAACCGATCTCAGAGCCACTGGCAGGTTAGTGGAGGAGACAATGGACAAAACTCCAGAACAAAGGGCCTTCAGATAGCAGAAAAGAGAACTGAGAGGTGGGCCAGGAAGAGGAGGTTTTCTGAGGGCAATCAGAAAACCACTTCTGCAGAGAATCTCAGGACTCCCAGCATTTGGAGTATGACACCATCCATCTGCCTCTGCGTGCTTGTACAGACCCTTTCAAACTGGCTTCTTCGCGTTTTCCAGTAGATATTTTTGTGTTAGGTGTCATCACTTGATTAGTTTATGTCTGTCATTTACCATAAAAGTGCATTTTTTAAATTTATCTGTAAAGTTATTGGTAAAGTGTTCCTTCAACTAAGTCTACAGCTTAACGGCTGAGTTTTCATAATATGTGATAAAACTTTTTTTGAATTCTGATTGGTCCTCTACCATTGGAGACCAATCTAGCTGTGCGTGAATCTGTGATACACAGTGATACAGAACTGATTTAAAACAGCTTCTGCAGGGGTCACAGTGATAGGACAGTGGGTGGCACTTGCCTCGCAAGCTGCAAACCTGGGTTCAAATGCCAGCAACCCATATGGGTCCCTGGAGCCCGCCAGAAGTGATCCCAGAGTGCAGTTAACACTGAGCTCTGAGTACTACTCCACTCCCCCCCGAAACAAACGAACAAACACAAAACCTACAACATCCAAAAACCCACAGCAGCTTCTGCATGTATTTGGGTGTGTGTGTGTGTGTGTGTGTGTGTGTGTGTGTCTTGTAGCGTGCGTGCGTGTGTGTGTGGAGAGAGAGAGAGAGAGAGAGAGAGAGAGAGACAGAGAGAGACTAAGGATCAAACCCAAGTCTCACACATGCAAGACATGTGCTCTACTTATTAAGCCATATTCCTGGCCCTCATATGTCCAGTCTTGCTTAAAACAGGGCAAATGGCAAAACACAGCATGTCACTCAGGATAAGAACAGGGCGTTACAGTCAAGTCTTGAATCCCATCTGGCTCTCTGACCTTAGACAGTATACCCTTAATAGTAACTAACCCACAGTTTATAATAAAATTTTAAAAGCAACAATGTATCTAAAGTACTTGACAGGGTGTCTGGTTCAAGAAAGCACTAAAATATTGCCAGCTGTAATTTTAAATGTTCTAAGTATACGCTACAGACAGTTTTGTTCAGCTGATTTCTCCTGCAAAATTCCTCAAGACGCAACATGCTTCACTAAATATAAACGAGTACCAGTGCGTCTCTCTCATGGTTACAAAAAATCACACTTCTGAGGCGCAGGCAGGGAACAGGCAGGACAGCCACTGGATGCTGTCCCCGCCGTGGTGTGATGACTGTCTTAGCAAACACCCAGGTGTGCCTTGGTGACTGATCCCAAGGCTTCCATTCCCTCTCAGTTTGAGGGTGGGATCTCCTGGAGGGCTCAGCCAGAGATATGCAGTGACTCGCGTATCTCTGGCTGAGCCCTCCAGGAGATCCTTTGATTCAAGACTGAACATGTGAGGACCAGGAATATGGCTTAGGACCCTCCCACCCCAGATGCAGAGCAATGCTATGGACCACCAGGCTCACTCCTGACAGAGCTGCGAACTTCTAGAGTCACACTTGGTGATACTTTGGGGACCCCAGGGATATTCCTGATGAGGCTTGGGAAGTCGTACAGAATGGGGATCAACTCAGGGCTGGATTCCAGTTCTGTGCTATCTCCTGAACACTCTGCTTGCATGTCCTAACCTTCCCAATTGCTTCATCCATTTTATCTCCTCCTAATCATAGCCAAATATTGTCTTTTCATTGGTCAGAATCTGGCGATGTTTAGATATTCTTGAACACTCCTCCAAGTAAAACAAAACAAAACACACTTGATGTGCCAAGAGAACCCCTTAGTTCTTATATTCCAACTCACTTCTAATCCATCTTCGGCCCTTCCTTTAAAGTCCAGGTCCTAGAAATGAATTTCCATCAGTGCTGAACCAGCACACACATGCTGAGTGGAGAACAGTGTGGCACCAGCAAAGCAAAGGCAGGAAAATACCACAGAGTCCATTACAGTGTATTCATGCAGAACTGTGCAATTAAAGGACGTACAAGAAAGCTGTTCCAAAGTAGAATTCATGTAAATTCCATGTCATTTTGAAAAAATACAATGTATTTAGGATAACCTTTAAGGGAATGGGCTCTATTGTCTTTATGCTTACAGGCACTAAAGGTCTTCATCTGATCTGGGCTCATTTGTTCCACTTCTCTCCTCTGCTTTCATTTACCTGCCACGTCTGGCAAAACAGCATCAGACCCAAAATAAATCCACTGAAACTGATTTTGTCAGTATCCCTAGTTCCTGCCTTATCACTAACCTAATTTAATATCTCTTTATGACATGGCAGTGTTGGTCCCCCTTCTTTAATTTTCTATTGTCTTGACCTAACGCTTTGAATTAAAGTTATACTGAAATTCTCTTCAGTCCCTGGAAGATTCGGATTCAGCCTTACCGCCTGTCCTCGCACTTTCAGCACTGTGTTTCCAGTGTACATCATGGGACCTGTCACGCAGAAGATGGCAGGTACCTAGGGAAGATGGATGAACTCATTGTTGAAGACCTGAATCTGATTATCCATGACACCGAAGCTTATATTACCCTGTTAGATTCCCATAGCTCCTCTGATTTCTGCCATAATTCATCTCCCCCGACTTCCCTCACCTGTTCTTTACAATTTTTTTTATTTTCTTCCCTAGATTCTATGTCTTAAAATATATTTAAAGTCAAAAAAGATACAGACCTACAAAAAAAATAGCTTGCTCCTGTGATCAATCTAAAAAAAAGGAAGTTAAGAAAAATAATCTTATTTGCAATAGTATCCAAAGAATAAAAATTTAGGAATAAATTTAAGCAAAAAAAAAAGATTTATGCAATAAAACTACAAGTCTTAGCTACAATAAATCAAGTAAAACACAAATGAAATGACAAATATCATTATGACCCAAAAAAAATCTGTAAATTCAATGCAATTCCTACTACAATTCCAATGGTGTTACTTTTTTCACCAATTTTTTAAGTCCTAAAATTTCTGTGAAGTCACAAAGAACTTTGAACAGCCAAAGCAATAATTAGAAAACAATAGCAAAGCTGAAGACCTCACACTCTCTGATTTCAGAACATATTACAAAGCTATAATAATCAACACAGTATGGGACTAGAAATGTATAAATGTATATATTACACACACACACACACACACACGCCAATGGAAGAAAATGTAGAGTCTAAAATTAAATCCAAATATGCACAATTGATTTATTTTTTACAAGTTACTAAGAACACATAATCAACATAGTTTGGAATTAGAAATATATAAATCAACATGTATAGATAGCTATAAATACATACATATACATACACACACACCAACGTAAGAAAATGTGCCCAGAAATAAATCCAAGTCTATACACTGAATTATTTTCTACAAGTTGCTAGGACCACATTGTAATTGAATATTCTTTTAATAAACTATAACAAGAAAATTTAATGTTCATTAAGCAAAAAAGGAAACTGGACCCTTATCTTACATTGAACATTAAAACCAAAATGGATTACAGTGTTAAATGTAAGACCTGTAATCAAAGAAATAGGACTACAGAGAATCTGCAATGAAAAACATTAACAAGGCAATAAAGATAGAAGAAAATATTTGAGAAGCAAATATCTGATATGGATTCCTTTCTAAAACAGATAAGAAACTCTGACCATTCAATACAAAAGAAAAAATTAAAGCAAAGGGAACAAAACCAAGTGATTTAAATTATTTAAATAAAGCAAAAGGGTTAAGAGATATTTGTCCAAAGTAGATATACAAATAGCCTGCATTAAAGTAAAAAGATGCTAACATCACTAATTGTAGGAAATTTAAAGCAAAACCACAACATAGGGAACCACAATCCACACCTGTAGAAGGGCCACTATCAGAAAAACAAAAGAACAGAGAAAAACAAAAAGAACATTTATTTCTGGGCACATTTGGTGAGCTGGAGAGCAATGAAAATCCTTTATGTCTTGAGGGGGTTGGGGGCTGGGGGATGTCAAATGTTGCAGTTGGTACAAAAAGAGCATGACAAGTTCTTCAAAACTTGAAAGCCGACTTACTCAATAAAAATTCCAATAATCATTCTTTATTGGTTTGAAAAGGTTCTTGAATCAGTTACTCAACCCCTAGTCAGTCAAGTAAAAATGTCTGTGGTTTCAAACATGGATGGAAGGTGTGATGGTGGTGGGATTGGTGGCGGAATATAGAATGCCTGTAACAAATCATCACAAGCAACTTTGCAAAAAAACAGTGTTGATATAAAGTGTAAGGGGAAATTTTACATATGCAGGCCTTACCTATTTCATGTAAACTCAAAAATATAACAGCACAGATTTGCTTTAAGTGTTATTAATGATAGGTAAGACATGATTATAACCATAATGAGATCCAAGTGTGAAATAAAAATTAATGTAATATACTTTAAATTTCAGAGTTGAAAACATATTTGTAATAAGAATAGACAAGTTGGTTCTTACTAATTTATTTTCTGATCATTCTCTTTACTATTTCTTTTGTTTTTGGAATAAGCAATATAAAGCAAATTTGTTATGTGTGTTGGGGAGATTGGGATTGGAAGCGAAACTGGGGATATTGGTGGAGGGAAGTCACACTGGTGATGCTTGAAACAATTGTAAAATGAACAACTTTGTAAATTACTGTGCTTGTTAATAAAACTCAATTAAAAATTAAATTAAAATATTTGCTTAAAGACCTTTCAATTTTTTTAATTAACCAAGACAGAGTCCTACTGCCAGCTCTATGTTTGTCATTTTTTTGTAGAACAAATTTTCCTTATTTTAAACACAGTGTGGCTTCTTCTTATTCTTTCATTTAACTGAGTATGTGAGTAGAAACCTGGTCAACCCCATGACAATATCTATTCTCTGAAGAAGGAAGGTGGATGTCTGATGTGTTCAGGTTGACCCAAATGTCTGGGCTTTTGGGAAGGCCCAGGTGGCAACTGTAAACCAATCCCTTCCACTGAAGACGGGTTTTGCTCTGTCTCTTTCCTATGTCAATAAAGTATTTCTTCCACACAGTGGGTTTTGTTGGCAACTCCAGACTAGCATGCAGTGATCAGAAACACTCAGGCTTCTGCTGTCTTAAAAAAGACAATAGATGTCTCATAAAAGAGAACAGATTGAAGAGACCACATCATCTTCAATCGATGATTTTGCCTGACTGATGTCACTGTCGTCTCCAAATTCCAAATAGGATCAGACCACCGTCTCCTTCGTGCAAAATTCTACTTCCCGCAACAGGGAGAAAAGACTGCAAAGTTTAAGAAGAGAACTCCCAGAACGACCACCAACTGGGAACTCTTTAGCACCAATGCAGCAACATGGGAAGATACCATCATTTACGACATCGATGAAGAATACAACTGACTGGTTCAGCACCTCCATGATTGCGCGAAGAATGCACACAAAAGGATGCCTGCCTGTCTTCAGTAACTCTTGAGCTCATTCGCCAATGTGGCAAGGCGTGAGCTCAGGTGACAAAATGCTAACGTCAAAGCTTGCAAAGTGGTGCAGAGAAGTCCTAAAGGAAGACCTCAAAGAGAGAAGAGCAGAAATACTGGAAGATGCAGCAGAAGCCGGGGAAAGCATTTGCACGGCCCACCTGTCCTTTGCCAACTATAAGACCAAGATGACTACCCTCTAGCACTCTGATGGATTTATCACATCTTCCAGAAAGGCAATGGAGAAGATTATCCATGAATTCTACTCAGACCTCTTTGATAGCCACGTCCACCTGCCCACATACCAAATTCCACAGAATGGATATGTCATTCCCAACATTCTCCCTTCTGAAATCCAACATGCTATTTTTGTTGGTAAAGAAGTGAACAGCACCCAGTCCAGACAAAGTCAGACCTGAACACCTGAAAAATCTGCCTTCATTACTCATCAATACACTAGCTCGGCAATTCACATGCTACCTGTCCGAATGCAAGGTGCCCTCCCAATGGAAAACCAGCAGGACAGTTCTACTGTTCAAGAAGGGAGACATTCACGACATCGGCAACTATCGCCCATTCTGCCTGTTGTCTGTCATCTACAAGATGTTCACTGGAGTCATCCTGAACAGGATTGACAGAACACTAGATGAAGGACAACCATGCGAGCAAGCTGGCTTCCGAAAAGGATTCAGCACAATTGACCATATCCACACAGTAACCAAGCTCATTGAGGTTTGTAGGAAGTACAAGATGGCCCTGTCTCACGTTCATTGATTTACAGAAAGCCTTTGATTCTGTGGAGACTGAAGCAGTCATCAAAGCCCTAGCCAAACAGGGCATTAAAACTCAATACATCAAAATCCTTCATGCGCTGTATTTCAGATTCACCACCAGGATCTCACCATTCTACAAGGAAGTGATCATTGATGCCAAAAGAGGGGTTTTGACAGGGTGATACCATTTCACCAAAACTCTTCAGTGCCACGCTCTATAACATCATGCAACAATTAGAATGGGAAGGAATGGGAGTGAAGACAGATGGTCGGCAACTATGCCACCTCCGCTTCTCTGATGACATTGTTCTAATAACACCAAACATTAGCTAAGCGGCACAAATGCTGGCTGACTTCGACCGAGAATGTGGAAAGATAGGTCTACAGCTGAATCTAAACAAAAACAATGTGCATGAAAAATGAACTAGTTCCTGAGGCCCCATTCACTCTCAATGGAACAGGTATCTCTGAATGCAGCAGTTATGTGTACCTAGGTCGAGAAGTCAACATGATGAACGACCTAAAACCTGAGCTGCGCAGGAGGAAGAGAGTGGCATGGAATGCCTTCAAAGGCATCGAAGAAATAGCTAAAAAGGACAAAGAACCTCCGGCTCCAGGCACATCTCTTTGACTCCCAGTTCTCCCTGCATTAACATACGCCTCAGAGACCTGGGCCCTATGAAAGCAGAATGAGAATGCTATTCGGGTCTCCCAGAGAAGAATCGAAAGAGCTATGCTTGGAATATCATGCCTCACCCAAGTGAGTGAAGGAATCCAGAGCTCTGACCTCTGTTGCTATTGCAGAATCAGGGACGCTGTCTCGTTTGCCAAGGCATCGAAAATCAGATGGACTGGACATGTAATGCGATTTGGAGACGACCGTTACCCACTGGATCCCACGGGATGTCAAAAGATCACGTGGCCGCCCACCTGCAGATGGTCAGACTTCTTTGTCAAGACCCTGAAGGAATGGTTTGAGACTCTTCATATTCCTGAATCAACCAGATGCCATTGGGCTACATTGGCATGTGATAGGGTCCAATGGAAATGTTACTGGCACCCACTCGAGTAAATTGAAGAATAACGGGATTCAAGTGATCAAGTGATCAAATGATTGCTTTTGTTTTTGGAATAAGCAATATAAAGCAAATTTGTTATGTGTGTTGGGGGATTGGGATTGGAAGTGAAACTGGGGATATTGGTGGAGGGAAGGTCACACTGGTGATGCTTGAAACAATTGTAAAATGAACAACTTTGTAAATTATTAGTTACTAGCTCTGGTATTATCCGAGAGGCCTGAAACAAGGTCTACACACTCATGTTTAGAGCAGTAATTCAGAATAGCCAAAAAGTATAATCGATATTCCAGAAAAGGTTTATAAAGAAAATATGAAATGTATGACATATTATTGTTCAATCATAAAAAGAGAACAGACAAACTCAATAACACATATGCGGAAGTGAAATCATCTAGTCACAGAAGAACTGACATCACGTAATTAACATGCCTGAGGTCTCAAAAGCAATCACACAGGCATAGACAATAGGTGGCAGTGGCCAAGGGTCGGTGGGACTAGGAAGCGGGAGCAGCTGTCCGATGGGTACAGGATTTCAGTCACGCAAGAGGAAAGAAGCCATGCATCTGCTTTACAACACCATGCTTAGGTTTTATGTTACCATGAAGTAGAGCAGATATATGTAATAAAATAGGTAGCACTTGACAATACTCAAAACAGAGTCCATAAGTGTGTTTTTACCACCAGATATGAGCATATATAAACACGTATGTGTGTGCATGTTATGGTATTGTTGAAAACGCATGTTCTAACTTTTACTGAGCATTCACTTCTCCTGCAACTTTGTCGTTGTTGCTTTGGGGCCACTCCCAGTGGTGCTCAGAGCTTACTCCCTGCCTCTGTGCTCAGGGATCTTACTCCTGGCAATGCTCAGGGCAGGTTACTTAACTCTGGCTCCTATCTTCCTAGCTCTGCTCTGCTCTACCATTTTATTAGTGCATTTTCTTTTCCCTAGTGCACCCTCACACAGCTATTTCATATCACCTCTTCCAGTTAATCTAAAACTTTTTTTAGAAGTTAAATTATATTTTTTATTTTTTAATTTTTTTATTAAACATTTTATTATACCACCGTGAGATATACAATTACAACGTTGTTCATGTTTAGAGATTTCGGTCACATAGTGTTCCAGCTTTAAACACACAAGAGGGCTGCAAGTTTTTAATCTTAAAAGTCATAGCCAACACTATGATCTCTCTCCTCTATCAACCTCCAGCTTCTTGACAACCTTTAATTCCTTTCTACGGATACACCACTCATCTTTCCATAATTACACGGATGCCCCCCCCATATAATTATCTCTCTTTCCATATGTGTGAAGTATCTTTAATTCATCATTTCCCTCAGAGTAATAGATATTCATTGATCTGCATGGTCCCTTTCTCCTGAAAAGTGATCAAAAAATTGATCCTAGTTCTGTTCTGTTTATTCTCTTATTTCTTGCCTACAAATGAGTTCATTTGTCATTTTCACTCCCTCAACAAATTATTCTTTCTGAATTCTTTCACTGTATCACTGTATCGCTGTCTTCCCGTTCATCATCGATTTGCTCGAGCGGGCCCCAGTAACATCTCCATATGTCCTGTCTCATGCTAGTAGAGCCCAAGGCATCTGCTTGCTCCAGGAACATAAAGAGCCCCAATCCATTCCGGAATGAGGTCTATAATTGTTATTGGTATTTGGCATATATCAAATACAACACGGGTAGCTTGCCAGGCTCTGCCGTGCAGGTAGCATACTCTTGTAGGCACCTCTAAGTCCAGCATTTATTGATTGAGCCGGGCGCTGATAGGCTGGTCTGCTGGGTGGAGGTCTGAGGAGAGAGAAGTCCGGATGTGGAAAATGGAGGCCCTCATGGAGTGGGGGGGTCTTCTGGCTTGTTGCGAGGCTCTGCTGGGATGGTGGACCAGGGCTAGAACCCACCATCCCTCCCGGGCGCCTCATGAGCGGCTGGTCACAGGGAGAGCCAGTAGCAGCTCTGCCCCATGTCTAAAAGTCTCTGGACAGGCATACCTGAGCCGGATTTAAGAAAGACTGCTGCAGGGTGGAACTCGATGAGCCGGGCGCTGATAGGCTGGTCTGTGGGTGGAGGTCTGACGAGAGAGAAGTCCGGATGTGGAAAATGGAGGCCCTCATGGAGGGGGTCTTCTGGCTTGTTGCGAGGCTCTGCTGGGATGGTGGGCCAGGGCTAGAACCCACCATCCTCCCGGGCGCCTCATGAGCGGCTGTTCACAGGGAGAGCCAGTAGCAGCTCTGCCCCATGTCTGCAAGTTTTCCACCGTAATCCAATATAATGAAAGAACTCTCGCTCTGGTGAGAACTTGGACCATACAAGAGAGCCCATGTCTCCCACCAAAGAAAAGGATCTCAGCCGAGAGGAGTCCTACCCAAAAGAAGGGGAAAAGGATCTGAATTCTTTGATCTATTTAATATCTCTGTTTTCATACAAAATCTGACTCTCTTTTACACACATTATATATAATTATATGTTATATAACTATATATAATTATATATAATATGTAATGCATATATACATACATACATATTGTGATACCAATATCCAAGGTCAGACAAAAAGTGGATCAGGAGGTCTTTTCAAAAGTGGAATCTACCACAAGTATCTGGGAGTCGGAGGTCGGGTGGGACAGAGAGGGAATAGTGTACTAACAATTGTTGTAAGTAATAATACCAGCCTAGAACTGAGTATTGAATACAGGCAAAAAGATACAAATGATAACCTCTAAATGTATGTATCGCAATCTACAGTGTGTAAGAGAAGGAAGAGAGAGAGAGAGAGAGAGAGAGAGAGAGAGAGAGAGAGAGAGAAGAGGTAAAGAATTTCCATAGAGGCAGGCTAAGGAGAGAGGAGGGGGGAATCGGAACATTGGTGGTGGGAAATTTGCACTGGTGGAGGACTGGTTGCTGAAACAATGTAACCAAACCCCGGACATAAACATCTTTGTAACTGTAGATCTCACAGTGATATAATAAAATATTTTTTTAAATCTGACTCCCTTGATAGACATGAGCAACTCCCTAAACTTTCACCATTATTTGGATTTATTCCTCTGACTGATTGATAAAACACCTCTGGTGTACAACCACATGACTTTAAAAATATGCAGCAAGGCTATTTCGCTTTAGTAGAACAAGGTGAACTATAATTTGCATCAAAATTTGCCAATTCAGTTTCTACAACTATTTCAAAATTCCCAAAGGGATTTAAAAGTATTTAAAAAAATTTTAGATCACTGTTGCATGTGAAACATGAAAGCTAACTTAATAACAGACTACTAATTTATATAACAAAAATAGATATTTCATGACAAAGAAATACAGTGCTCATACCTATGTTATGACAATGAGAAAAATGAGGAAAGTACAAATGACTTTAAATGCATCAGAGAACCGGCTACCCATTAGCAAGTGAAACTTGACTCCTGCTGTAAGGAAAGTACACATGTTTATTATGCCCTTCTTATACCCAACAGGAGGTCAAATGAGCCAGTAGCAACACAGGCCTCTTCAGATATCACTCGGCTGCATTTCGTAAAAGCCAATTATTATGTTTCATTTTTTAAGAGAAGACAAAAGGGAAACATAATATCAAAGCAAAATGATTGAGTTCTACTTTTGAAAGAGAATTCTAAATTGATTTATTTTTACAATTAAAATTCAACTTTCTTAAATAATTACTCTAAAATGAGACTAATATAAAAGAGAGAAACAATTAGGTGTCACAGGACATTCTATTGCTATATCAAATCTGTGACTGAGGCAGCAATTAGTAGCTTAAAAAAAAGTCCTTCAAGTCTCTCTAGCACAGAGGGCAAAGTTCTCCATCCCTCAAGCCCCATGTTGAGTAACCTGAAAACAACAGTGATGCACTTCCTCAAGTGCTTATTAAGTAGTCCTTAACCTGTTATAGAAGTGCCCAGGGTTCTGAAGGGTGTTAAAAAGGAAACAGAAAGGCCTTGCACCAGTGTCCTTTGGGCACTGCTTTGCATCCCATGAAAAAACTTGAAACTGAGACCTTGCAAAATCACCTCCAATCTTCTCTTCCATGTAAATAACCTCTTTTTGTTGCACACAGTCCCTTTTTTTTATAGTGCTTGGGCTCTGCTGATCTTACTTCCTATAATTCCTTCCACTTGGCTTCTGACTCATCCAAATTCTTCCCATTCTTCAACTCATATCAATTTCCTGTCTTTTATGAACCTTTTCCATTATTCTGTGGGACAGTCTTTTCCAATAATATATCTATGCTCTTATGAAAAACTTTTACTTCCTATTTTTTGTTCTTGTTATTTGATGTGTGATCACATCTTAGATTGTCTACATTCCTCGAGGATTCTTTAAAAGCTACTATGGGCCACATACTTCTTTTAACTCTTCCCTTGTAGCCTCATAATTATACATATGCAAGAAGCACCCAATATTTATTGAAAAAATACGTGAAATACAGATTTGTTTTCAGGTGGTGAATTGTTTACTTTCCCTTGGAGACAGCCAACTAATATTTACTTCTATTTCTATTTGGTTGCTCATAGAAAAGAATTACTGAAGAATGTAATAAGCATTTATGGCAGAAAAAAAGGAAGATTATAAGAGCACAATTTTGCATAAATTGTAGGAAATAATTAGAAAGGAATATACCACACAGACGGAATAGAAATCATGTAATAAATTAATAAAAAATGAAGAGTCCAAAAATATATTTCTAATTATATAGCTTTTCTTGTGATGTGAAATGCACATAATTTCTAAAATGTATCCATTTTGAATATCTTTTCACACCGTCCTGGGCCATGAATTTGACACCCAATGTGTAGTAAATGGTGAGTATATAATTCTAAGTGCTATACGATTGCAGTAGCTTCAGCACTTCCAAGAAAAGCAAAAACAAAAAAGAACTTTTGGCTTCTACTCAAAATATACCTTATTACCATTAAATTGAATAAAATTAGAATTACAATTAAATGTTATATTATTTTTAAAAATGAAATAATTTCTCTATCAAATTGTACAATAGCCTTTGGCAGAGTTCAGTAAGTAAAAATGGACCTAAAAAATAAAAACTCCGTTAAATAAAAAGTACAGATCAACTAACAATTTCCATACTTCAGAATCTCCCTATGTATTTTCTCCAGTGACCTTTCTGATGACAAAGCTGAACTGATAGTCAATTAAATTTATATCCTAGGGCATGCTATAAATTTGTCAAGATCAAAACAAGTGCGCTGTGAAGTTCATGAAATCAGCTGCTGGGAAGGGAACAGAGGTAGCGGAGAGCTGCCAGGTCAGTCCTGGGTGCTCACTTTGACACTGAGATAATGATGCTCAGATCTGCTGAAGATAAAGGACCAAGGAAGGCCATCAAACTCCCTAATACCATGTACTTAATTACCCCAATTCATATTTTAGTATCACAACCCCAAGCAGAATGTGGTCCCATTTCTAGACAGGAAGTTCATAAATTTACTTGTCTCTCTCTCCTTCTCTCTTTTTGGTCTTTTCAGTGTGGCGACTGATGCAAATCATAAGAATCCAGCATGGAGAACTCATGTTTTCAGATATGTTCAAACTTTCCTTTCAAGCACACTGTGTTTGCTTTTGTATTTCTCACTGTGCCAATTAGTGAAATTACAAATAGTACAAATACAAATAATACTAGAGTCACTAAAGCCATTGGCGCCCGCCCCCATGGTTCAGAGACTCACAGACATGGGCAGAGCTGCTACCAGCTCTCCCTGTGACCAGCCACTCACGAGGCACCCGGGAGGGATGGTGGGTTCTACCCTGGCTCACCACTCCAGAAGAGCCTGGCAACAAGCCAGACGACCTCCCACTCCATGAGGGCTGCCGTTTTCCACATCCGGACTTACCTCTCACCAGAACTCCACCCAGCAGAAGAGCCTATCACAGCCTGGCCTCGCGTGGTGCAAGCGGCCACGTGGTTCATCAATAAATGCTGGATTTAGAGGTGACTACAAGAGTATGCCACCCACGGCATAACCTGGTAAGCTACCTATGTTGTTTTGATATGCCAAATACCAGTAACAATTATAGAACTCATTCCCATGACCTGATGGAATGGTTTGAT
>JAJIBD010005435.1:0-83837 GCA_021461705.1 Cryptotis parvus
CCTGGGGCTGTGGTAGAGCCCCAGGTCTCGGCAGAAGGTGGAACTACAGACCCCAGAAGTCCGAGCTGAACCGAAGTAAACCGTCATTTTGAACTCTCACACCGGCCTGTCTGCATCTCAGGTAGAGCCTCTAGGGGGGCGGCTGGCTGGCGGCAGACGCTACGCGGCCGCTTATTATTACTAAAACTAGGAAATTCAACACCAAGGGTAGGTAATACCCTCAAGAAAAAAAGAAACAGTACACTAGAGGAATCTATCCCTGAACACCGCAACACCATGGGAAAACAACGCAGATCCCCAGCTCAAAGAACAGATGAAGGAATTGACCGTGAAGAATCAAAAAAGAATACAGATATGCATGATCACTCTGACAATGAAATTAGAGAGGAAATTGGTAGGATGTTTAAGGAGCTCAACGAAAAAATTGAGCAGATGTCCAATAAAATACAGGGAGAACATAAACGAAGCAGTTGAAAGGGCAGTCAATAAACTACGGGAGGAAATGAGAGCAGAAATGAGAACCATGCAAAGAGAAATATCATCACTTAAAAACTCAGTAGATGAAATGAAAACACAATCGGGGCTCTCAACAGTAGGATGACAGCAGCGGAAGAGAGAATCAGTGAGACTGAAGATGAGCTGCAGAAAGCACTCAGAGAACTACATAAGATGGAAAAAGATCGGAAAATGGATCAGCAACGGAACAGAGAACAATGGGATGAAGCCAGGCGGAACAACATAAGAATCATCGGAGTCCCAGAGGGACAGGAAAGTAACCCCAAGGAAATTAAAACAGTTAAAAACATCCTGGCTGAAAAGTTCCCCGAGTTAAAGGATGAAGGCATCCAGATCCAAGAAGCCCGACGCGTACCAGCAAGAAGAGACCCCAATAGAAAGACCCCAAGACACATCCTAGTCAAAGTAATGGATGCCATAGACAGAGACAGAATTCTTCAGGCAGCAAGATCAAAGAAGGAAATTGTGTACAAAGGAGCATCCATTCGACTTTCAGCAGACTTCTCAGAAGACACCCTCCAAGCCCGAAGGCAGTGGTGGGATATAGTAAAAAAACTTAATGAAATGAACACCTCAGCAAGAATTCTTTATCCAGCTAAACTCTCACTCAGATTTGAAGGACAGATATACAACTTCTTGGATAAACAACAGCTTAGGAACTTTGTAAAATCAAAACCAACCTTAAAAAGAAGGACTGAATGATCTACTATAAGACGAAACATAACCCAAAAGAACAACCAACCTATACAGAGAGATGGCACAAAATCCCATGACAATAATATCTCTCAATGTCAACGGTCTAAATGCACCAGTTAAGAGACACAGAGTGGCAAAATGGATCACAAAATTGAATCCGACATTCTGCTGCCTTCAAGAAACACACCTGAACAATCGGAGCAAAGACAGGCTCAAAATAAAAGGCTGGAAAACAATCCTTCACTCAAACAACCCATCCAAAAAGGCTGGGGTAGCCATACTGGTATCTGACAACATAGACTTCAGGCTGAAGAAGGTCAGAAGGGACAGTGAAGGTCACTTGTTAATAGTCAAGGGATGCATATATCAGGAAGAAATCACGCTATTAAACATATATGCACCCAACGAGGGGCCAGCAAAATACCTAAAACAACTACTAATAGACTTCAAAGAAGACATTGACAGCAACACAATTGTAGTTGGAGACTTCAACACTGCTCTATCAACCCTGGATAGATCAACAAGATTGAAACTTACCAAGGAAATACTGGCCCTAAAAGAGGAGATGGAAGAAAGAGGGCTGGTAGACATATACAGGACATTTCATCCCCAAAAAGCTGAATACACTTTCTTCTCCAGTGCACATGGAACATACTCAAAAATAGATCACATGCTGAGCCATAAATCATACCTCCATAAAATCAAGAAGATCGAAATTGTGCCAACTATTTTTTCAGACCATGATGCACTGAAAATAGAAGTTAATTGTACACAAAAACGGAGACCAATACCAAGTACCTGGAAACTAAACAGCTCACTGCTGAACAACCAGCAAGTCATAAAAGAAATCAAAGAGGAAATCCAAAGATTCCTTGAAACAAATGAGACTGAAGACACGAATTACCAGAACTTGTGGGATACGGCAAAAGCAGTGTTAAGAGGCAAGTTCATAGCTCTTCAGGCATTCATCAGAAAAGAAGAAAAGGCCATCATAAACAGTCTGACTTCACAACTTAAGATCTTAGAGAGTGATCAACAAAAGGAGCCCAACCCAAGCAGAAAGAAAGAAATAATAAAACTTAGAGCAGAAATCAATGAGATGGAATGTCAAAAACAATCCAGAAGATCAACGAAACCAAAAGCTGGTTCTTTGAAAAAATAAACAAGATTGACAAACCACTTGCAAGACTTGTAAGAAAAGGAAAAGAGAGAACCCAAATAAATAGAATCAGAAATGAAAACGGAGACATCACAACTGAAAACACAGAAATTCAAAAGATCATCAGAGATTACTATGAGAGCCTGTATGCCACGAAACAAGAGAACCTAGAAGAAATGGACAAATTCCTGAATTCCTATAGCTTCCCAAGTCTGCAACAAGAAGATTTGGAATACCTCAACAAACCTATCTCCATCGAGGAAATAGAATCGGTAATCAAAAGTCTCCCTAAACACAAAAGCCCAGGCCCAGATGGATTCACCAGTGAATTCTACAAAACCTTTAAAGAGGACCTACTCTCAATTCTTTTTAAGCTCTTCCGGCAAATTGAAGAAACAGAAATACTCCCAAATAGCTTTTACGAGGCACATATCACCCTGATACCCAAAGCAGACAAAGATGTCACAAAAAGGAAAACTACAGACCAATCTCCCTGATGAATACAGATGCTAAGATCTTCAACAAAATACTAGCAAATAGAATCCAAAGAGTCATCAAAAAGATTGTACACCATGACCAAGTGGGATTCATCCCGGGAATGCAAGGATGGTTCAACATCCGCAAGTCAATCAACATAATACATCATATCAACAAAAAGAAAAATAAAAACCATATGATCATATCAATAGATGCAGAGAAGGCATTTGACAAGATTCAACACCCGTTCATGATGAAAGCTCTCCGTAAAATGGGGATTGAAGGAACCTTCCTCAAGATAATCCAGGCCATCTACTACAAGCCCACAGCGAGCATCATTCTCAATGGGGGAAAAACTGAAAGCCTTCCCTTAAGATCAGGGACAAGACAAGGCTGCCCACTCTCACCACTTCTATTCAATATAGTACTGGAAGTACTTGCCATAGCAATCAGGGAAGAAAAAGACATTAAGGGCATCCAGATAGGAAGGGAAGAAGCCAAGTTATCACTATTTGCAGATGACATGATATTATACCTGGAAAACCCAAAACTCTCTACCAAGAGGCTCCTAGAAATAATACATTCTTACAGTAGAGTAGCAGGATACAAAATCAATACCCAAAAGTCAATGGCCTTCCTATATGCAAACAGCAAAAGAGAAGAAAGGGACATTAAAGAAACTATCCCATTCACAATTGCACCGCAGAAAATCAAATACTTAGGAATCAGTCTGACAAAGAATGTAAAGGATCTCTACAAAGAAAACTACAAAACGTTACTTCAGGAAATAAAAGAAGACCTGAGGAAATGGAGACACATTCCCTGCTCATGGATTGGAAGGATTAACATTATCAAAATGGTAATACTCCCTAGAGCTTTATACAGATTCAATGCGGTCCCTATAAAGATACCCATGATGTTCTTCAAAGAAATTGAACAAACACTCCTGAAATTTGTATGGAACAATAAAACCCCACGAATAGCTAAAGCAATCCTTGGGAAAAAGAAGATGGGAGGTATCACTTTCCCCAACCTCAAGCTCTACTACAGAGCAGTTGTAATTAAGACAGTGTGGTATTGGTATAGAGACAGACCCGTAGACCTATGGAATAGAACTGAGTATCCTGAAACGCACTCACAAATATACAACCACTTAATCTTCGATAAAGGAGCAAAAAATATTAAGTGGAGCAAAGAAAGCCTCTTCAACAAGTGGTGCTGGGAAAACTGGGCAGCTACATGTAAAAAAATGAACTTAGACCTCCTTCTAACGCCATGCACAAAAGTCAGATCAAAATGGATTCTAGATCTCGATATCAGACATGAATCTATAAGGTACATCGAAGAAAACATAGGAGAAACGCTCTATGACATCGAAACGAAAAGTATCTTTAAAGACGACACACCACTGACCAAGCAAATGGAAGCAAAGATAAACAAATGGGATTATATAAAATTGAAAAGCTTCTGCACCTCAAAAGAAACGGTGACCAAGATACAAAGACAATCCACAGAGTGGGAAAGGATATTCACCCAATACCCATCTGACAAGGGGTTAATATCCAGAATATATCAGGCACTGGTAGCACTCCACAAGAAGAAAACAGCCAACCCCATCAAAAAATGGGGAGAAGAAATGAACAGAAGCTTCCAAAAAAGAAGAAATTCGAATGGCCAAAAGGCATATGAAAAAGTGCTCTTCATCTTTAATCATCAGGGAGATGCAAATCAAAACAACAATGAGGTACCATCTCACACCACAGAGACTGGCACACATCCAAAACAGCAAGAATAACCGGTGCTGGCGTGGATGTGGGGAAAAAGGGACTCTCATCCACTGCTGGTGGGAGTGCCGACTGGTCCAGCCCTTTTGGAAAACAATATGGGCATTCCTCCGAAAGCTAGATATTGAGCTCCCATTTGATCCAGCAATAGCACTCCTGGGAATATACCCTAGAGACCGAAAAACACATAGCAGAAACACTATCTGTACTTCTTTATTCATCTCTGCGCTATTCACTATAGCTAGAATCTGGAAACAACCTAAATGCCCGAGAACAGAGGACTGGCTAAAGAAACTGTGGTTCATCTACACTATGGAATACTATGCGGCTGTCAGAAAGGATGAAATTATGAAATTTACCTGCAAATGGATGGACATGGAGTCTATCATGCTGAGTGAAATTAGTCAGAAGGAAAAGGACAGATATAGAATGACTGCATTCATTAATAGGATATAGATACCAGTGTTTTAATAAATATGGGAAATGGTAATGGCAGATTAAAACTCACCACTGAATATACACAAAGAGACTTAAGTGATAAACTCTAAATATCTGCAGGGCTAGCCACAATGTGTAAAATAAGAGGGAGAGAGATGCAGAGACAGAGAGAGAGATAGAGAGAGAAAGAGAGGAAACTGGGGTACCTGCTATTAAGGCAGGTGGGGGATGGGAGGGGGAGGGGTACATTGGTGGTGGAAATGGGGCACTGGTGGAGGGATGGGTGCTGGAATACTGTACTACCAAGAACCAATTATGAACACCTTTGTAATTGTATGTCTCACGGTGGTATAATAAAAAAAAAGTTGTGTAACACCACTAACAACTAGAAGAAAGGATAAACATATGGGACTACATGAAACTAAAAAAGTTTCTGCACCTCAAAAGAAACACTGACCAAGATACAAAAACAGTCCACAGAATGGGAAAGAATATTCACCCAGTATCCATCTGATAAGGGGTTAATATCCAGGATATATCAGGTACTGGTAGAACTTTACAAGAAGAAAACAACCAACCCCATCAAAAAATGGGAGAAGAAATGAACAGAAACTTCGACAAGGAGGAAATTCGAATAGCCAAAAGACATGAAAAAATGCTCATCATCATTGGTCATCAGAGAGATGCAAATCAAAACAACAATGAGATAGCATCTCATACCACAGAGGCTGGCACATATCCCGAAGAGCAAGAACAACAAGTGCTGGCATGGATGCAGGAAAAGGGGACTCTCATCCATTGTTGGTGAGAATGTCGACTAATATAGCCTTTTTAGAAAACAATATGGACATTCCTCCAAAGACTAGAAATTGAGCTTCCATTTGACCCAGCCATACCACTCCTGGGAATATACCCTGGGAAGCCAAAAACACACATTGGATACACCATCCCCATGTTTATGTTATAGCAGCACTATTCACAATAGCCAGAATCTGGAAACAACCAGAGTGCCTGAGAATTGATGACAGATAAAGAAACTGGTACATCTACACAATGGAATACTATGCAGTCATTAGGAAAAAATGAAGTTATGAAATTTGCCTATAAATGGATGGATATGGAGAGGATCATGTTGAATGAAATTAGCCAGAAGGAAAAACGACATATAGAATGACTGCATTTATTTGCATTGCATAAATATATAGATACATATGTGTGTATACATATAATGATACCAGTATCAAGGTCAGAAAAACATGGATCAGGAGGTCTTTCCAAAAAATGAAATCTACCACAAGCATCTGGGAGTGGTGGTTGGGTGGGACAGAGAAGGGAACAGTATGCTAAGAATTGTTGTAAGTGATAATACTAGCCTAGAACTGAGTATTAATGCAGGCAAAAAGATACACATGATAACCTCAAATGTATGTATCACAATCCACGGTGTGTAAGAGAAGGAAGAGAGAGAGAGAAAGAGAAAAGAGTTAATGAACTCTATAGAGGCAGGCTAGGGAGAGGGGAGGCAATGGGGGATGTTGGTGGTGGGAAATGGGCACTGGTGGGGGGGATTGATGCTGAAAAATGTATGACAGAAACCCGGACATGAACATCTTTGTAATTGTATATCTCATAGTGGTATAATAAAATATTTTAAAAAAAAAAGAAAGATTAATGTCTTTGAAGCAAGTCAGGCCTAGATGAGACCCAACCCTACTGTCTCTGCTGCCCCTTTGACTCTGGGGATTTATGGGTCCTGGGCCTCGTTCTCCTCATGCTGTAAGTGTGAGTAAGTGTGGCAATACAATGAATAAGCATGATACTCTCAGTATCTGTATTGCAAACCGTAATGCCCAAAAGAAGAGAGAGAGAAGGAAAAAGAAGGAAAGTGCCTGCCATAGAGACAGACTAGGGGTGCGGGACTGGCAGAAGTGCAGGATAAAGGGGAACACTGGTGGTGGGCACAGTGCACCGTGGAGGGATGGGTGTTGGAACATTCTGCGACTGAAACCAGATCATGAACAGTCTTCTAACTGGATTGCACAGTGATTCAATAAATTAATTTTTTTTAAGAGTATCAATCTTATACTGTTGTTTTGAGGGTGTCTCTGAGTATCTACCATGTTTGGCAGAGGCACTGTACCCATCCAGGAAATGGTTGTGGTTGGTTCAGCAGGTAGTCTCAACCTGACAAAGCAGAGACATTCCTCTTCTGCCAATTTCAGCACCCAGGGATGACTGCAGATATGAGGACAGAATGGCACAAAGGTCGCATCACATAACTCACAGAGTCACATAAACACAAACTTTGGACTAATGCCAAATAGCTACATTTTGCTGAATCTCCATTTCCTTTGATTTAAGCAGAGGTAATAAATTCTCATTATGTGTTACAGGTCTGCACACTATTTACTATCATCAGGATAACAGAATACAGGCATAAAAATTCAAAGGTAGAGTAGAGTTCATTATGATACGTCAGTGAACGTGCTGCTAAGTGAAGGATATGTATGATCTTACTTCATTTTCAGAATGTGATAATTATAGGGGGTGCTGATAATAAGAATAGACGTCTATTACTAGAATCACAAACACAAGCAAAAAAATAAACATAAAATATCAGCCTTCTAGGAAGTCTTAAGAGTATGGTAAATTTTTAGAAGGTTTCACACAAACAAAGATTATCTCTCTGTCAAATTACTTAAATTGGAATTATTTTGAGCAAGTGATTGTTTTAGATTCAGAAGAGTGATTACCACCAGGAAAGAGGTGGATAAATAGGATTGGGAAATAGCTTTCAAATCTATTCAATGGGACTGGAAAATTTCCTTGCTGAGGGGTTGAATTATTCTTCATAATTTACTGTATTTATAAACATAAGCATATGTGTATGTATATATAAAACCTCATATTTTATTTGTATATACATAAATGCACACTATTCGATATCAACTTGTTCTCATGCCCTGAATTGCTAATACCTTTGAAATATTTTATCTATTATGTGAGCAGATTATACTACTCAGTTACTGATTAAAAAAAGAGAGATTGACTGCGAGCATAATATTAAGGCTGTAAATTTAATTATGGGAAGAAAGCAATTTACAAAACCAGCTCTGTATCCTTTCCTTAAAGGTCAAGTGACAGAGAGTGGAGATTATAATAGCACTAGACACCCTAGAAAATATCCCAAGACTCAGAAGAAGCATTTGTGCTAACATCCAAGCCAGGACTATCAAGACTAGTTTATTTACATACATCAAGACTGAACCAAGAGGAACCCCCCAAAGAGTGTAATCCACCCTCCTGTGTTATAAAAAAAAAAAGGAGCTTGCTCTGGTTACCATAACAAAGCAGCACAGACAGATGATTTACCCAACAGTGATTTATTACTGCAGTCAAAAATCCAAAATTCAAGGGGTTGGCCCAATTTGCTCTTTGGCTTGCGAATGTCTGACTTCTCCAGGAAATTTCTGGCTCTCCTTCTGTGCACATCTGTGCCCTAATCTCCTTATAAGCACGATAATCACTTTGGATTACATCCAACTTCTGCTACCTAATTTAACCTTGATTAACTCTGTGAAGACCCCATGTCTCAGTCACCTGCTGAGGTGATAAACATTAGGTTTTGAATGCATGAATTAGGAAGGAGAGGAAGTATGGAATATTCTACCCATAACAGTCACCATTATGGCATTCCTTAGAAATGACAGTCCTGAAGATATTTTAAAGTAGCTTGATGATAGAAATGTTTCCTATTGGCAAGAGCCAAGAAGGTAACCTTAGATATGTGAGCTTTTAAGCTCCTGAAATGTAATTAGGATAACTGAGAAAACGAATTTTTAATCCATTTTAATTTTGATTCATGTGTCCAGTGGCTACCATATTGGGCAACTTAGTGGTAGACTAAGCATGAACACAATGTTGACAAAGGAAAAGAAATATTAGACTACTAGGACAGACTTTTCAGGTACCAACCAGGCAACCCACCCACTGCCCAAATGGGAACCTGTGAGCCAGAAGAATGAGCATTTGACTCTGGACCCAGAGAAGCATGAGGTTCCTCTTGTCAGATTTGTCTGTGTTCCTTCTTTTCTTTATGCAGAAACTTTTGCATCCTTCTAGAGTTCCATGCATTGCTTTGCCTATTCTAGCCAATACGTTGACTCTTCCCATATCCATGTCTTTACACTTACTGTGTTCCCTTTATTGAAGTTTTATCCTCCAAAATCCTTTGTACAATGGCCCCTTCCTCATTCAGAACCTCACGTCAAGGTAATCTTCCTTGATCACCCTATTCACTAACAGCCTCTCTCAGACCAATTACCTAGTTTCATTTTTCAAGATGATGTTCATTCCGTCTGATATTTTCCTGCTTGTTGGTTTGTTTTTCATTCCCATTTCCTGCTCCCTGTCTTAGCGAGACTATGACCTCCATGAGAGCACAGTCTTATCAGTCTTATTCATGGCTTTATTTTCTACTTCTTAGATAAAGGTTAGAACCTCAGTAAACATGTCACGAAAGATGGGAAATGAGATGGATGAGTGAGAGGATGATATAAAGAACAAAAGATGCATGATGGATGGACGACCTTCTCTCCATATCCTCCTGAGAAACTCATTTTCAAAGACCCTGCCCTTTCCCTCTCCCGTTGTCCCTAGTAAACGCCTCCACTCTCTGCACAGAGAGTTTAACAACTTTTGATACCTCACATAAGTAAAATCAGGCAATATTTGTCCTGTGATTAGCTTATTTCACAAAGAAAAATGACCTCAGGGATCATCCATTTTTGTCCCATGTGACAGGATCCTATTTTTCAAGATACAATTATAGATTCCATTAGATATGACTGCCATATTTTCCTTATCCATTTACATTGATGGACATTAGATTGTTTCATATCTTGACCATCATGAGTCTCAATGAACACAGGCATGCAGACATCACTTTGAGATTCTACTTAGATTCTTTTGACTATTTGCTTGAAGCTTAGATTACCTGAATCATGTGGCCAATCTATTTTTAATGTGTTGAGGAACAACTACTATCTTCCACAGAAGCAGTACTAGTTTACATTCCACCATGTGTACACGGATTCCACTTCCGATCTCTCCACACCTTTTCCTACTCTTCTTTTTAAGTAGAGCCATTCTACTAGGTATTAAATAGTATTTCATTATAAATGGTGGGTTATGTTTCCCTGATAATTAAGGATGCTAAGCCTCTTTTTATATATCCTTTGGTCATCTTTTGAAGAAATATATTTGTTACAAATACATTTGAAACAAATATATTTAAGTCCTTTGGCCCTTTTTAAAATTTTTTAACTTTATTAAAACTCCATGATTTACGAATTTCTTCACAGTACAGTTGTCACAGCATTCATTGTTCAACTCAGTCCCACCAGCAGTATGCCCCTACCGCCACTAAAGGCCACTGTCTCCCCCCCACCCTCCCCACCCCCATGCCAGCTCCCCTAGCTGGCTGAAGTCACATTGATCACTGCAACATATATATGGGAAAGGCTTTGGTAAAGACCTGACCTTAAAATGGGTTATTATGTTAAAATATTGTGAGACCAAAAAGCAGCCACACACTGCAGGAAGAAACCGTAGCATTTGTGACTCTGGTCAGTCTCCCGGAGAATTACTCAAAAGTCCTCGTTCATGGTCGGTGATGAATGGCATCTCAGTTGTGCTGTTTATTTTATTGGCCTTTTTTCTGCTTGTGATGTAGGACTTTCTTGTATGTTGTATTTTTTGATCCCCATCATATATGAGATTTGAAAATATTTTCTCCCATTATATTTTAACTCTGTTATGTCTATTTTGTTGTGCAGGTATCTATTGATTTCATGGAGTCCCACTTTTGGCTTAATAGAGATTCTTGTTTTTGCTTTTGTTGTCTGTGTTTTTGGCATAATATTCAAGAAATCATTGCCAAGATTAATGTCAAGCATCATTACCCCTGTGGGCATTTTTCATTCTGTTTTAGGTATTGTGGTTTACAACACAGTTACCGATAGGGTTTTAAACACCACATGCCAGCACCATCCCTTCCACTAGAGTGACCACTTCCATTCACCACTGTCCCAGTGTCTCCCTCCACCTAAACTCCCTTCCCTTGCCCGTGGTATACTCCTTACTGAAGACCAGTTCTGTTTCTGTTGCATTTGAGCCTTTGTTATTCTCCTACTACATTTCTTTATATCCCACATATAGTGAACTCATTCTGTCTTACACTCTCCTTGTAACTTTACTCACCATGATACTCTATAGATCCAACAACATAGAAGCAAATTGTATGATTTCATCTTTTCTAACAACTGAGTTACCCAATGTTTATTTTCAGGAGTTTTATGTTTCAGTTCTTAATTCTAAGGTTTTTGTCCATTTTAGTTACTTTATGCATGGCGTGATAAAAGACCAATGAAATTCTTTTGCATGAAGACTTTCAATTTTCTCCAAACCATTAGTTGAAGAAACTGTCCTTTCTCTATTTTTTAATCCATTGACATGGATTAAAAAGCATGTTTAAAAGATCAGTTGGTTTCAATGGTTTATGTTTGTCTTTTTATAAATAAATGAATAAGTCTCAGATTAGTAGTTAGACATTTAACATTATCTAAAGGTCCATACTTTCTATAGCCATCTGTAAATGCAATGTTATCTCCACCAGAATCCCAATGGTGTGTTTTTATTGGGGGAGGGGGAAGCAATCCTACAATTCATGTGTAATTCACATGATCTTGGCTGCTTTTCCTACAATATTACTTGTTAACTCATGGATATTCTCCAAAGAGTCTTTGAGTTGAGACCAGAAGGCCCTGGGGCTTCTCTGCTGAAAATGTTTAACAATATATGGGATACATGATCAGCTGAGCACAGGGAGAGCTGGTAGCAGCTCTGCCCCATGTATACTGTATCACCTACATGGCAGAGCCTGGCAAGCTACCCGTGTTTTATTTGATATGCCAGAAACCAGTAACAATTATGGACCTCATTCCCATGACCTGAAGGAATGGTTTGAGGCTCTTCCTGTCCCTGGAGCAAGCAGATGCCCTTGGGCTACACTTGCTTGCAACAGGATGTATGGTTATGTTACTGGTGCCCGCTCGAGCAAATCAATGAACAACGGGAAGACAAGTGATACAAGTGATCTGCAAATGCCTCCTTGTACACAAAATCAAAGAGAATGACAGTTCTGTGATTCCACTGAGGAGCACTGAAATTGGTGGGCAATTCTGGATCCTCCTCAGGAGCTATGTAATCTTTACCCAATCTACTTAGCCTTTACTTTCCCTTCAGTGAAAGGGACAACGATATCATAACATAGATTTAACAAGAAAATCCACAGACTGTGATTGAGCATAGGGCCTCAGTATCTAGGAAGGGTTGGAGAGAGGCTAGCTTTTACTGGCAATTGCTAACATGTGAAGACCAGTTGGTGGCATCTAAACTCACACATGTGACCAGTTCCTTCCATCTGGGCCCTTTATTATATCCTACTTCTTATACTGAGAACAAGACCAAGTCATAACCATGCTTGAATGTGGGAATCCTTAGTCCAATTTTTAGAAAAGGAAACACACCCAAGCAGGAGGAGATACTGACTCCAAATCATAGAATTTATTTGTAGGTCAGAAATTTTACCTAAGTTTTCAAACCCCAGTCTGTGGAGTTCTTTTCACAATTGTCCCATAGGAAAAATCTCTATGGTTGGGAATGTCTGTCTTTGGAAATTAGAGTCCTTGTCAATTAAAAAAGAAGCAAAAATAAACAGTTGAAGACAAATTGTGGATGGAGGTAGATTCATCAAAATCAATAGACTATGTAGAAATTAGACTTTGAAAAGAAGAAAACAGACTCAAAACCTCATACCAGTCTCCTTGCACACATGGGTTTCAGTTTTCACATCTATAAGATGAGTGTTGGGGCCGGAGCGATAGAACAGTGGGTATGGTGTTTGCCTTGCACGCTGCCAACCCAAGTTCGATCCCGGCATCCCATATCGCCCCCCCCTCCCGCCCCATCACTGCCAGGAGGAATTCCTGAGTGCAGAGCCAGGAGTAACTACTGAGCATCGCCGGGTGTGACCCAAAAAAGAAAAAATAGATGAGTATTAGACAGGCAACAAAACCTCTAAGGAGACTTCAGGAAAGGTCTAGAGATGGCCATGTTAATGGCATTTTGCTTGTCATTGCAGACATTAATTTGACTAAATTTTGTTTGAATTAGCATTAACTCTGCTACATATGTACTTTTTAATAAAGACATTCATTGATTTTACATAGGAAAGGAATAGGACCCAGACAGGTATTAAATCTTAGTGAGGAGGGAGGGGAAAAAAAACTAAGCCAAACAACCTAAACTCCTCTCACGCAGTCTCAGAGAGCCTCTGTGCATTTGTTAGTTCAGCGACAGAATCAGTAACATCTCAAATTAGTCCCTGAGCTTCCTCCCTCTTGTACTTCATCATCTCTGAGAGTTTCTATGAGATTGGGGAATTGCTTATAATGATGATGGAATAACTCATTTTAAAAAATCACAAGCTGAGGAAACAAGTTTACTGCCTTATCTTTGAACAGTTTGGACCAGAAAGGAAAATTCTGTCTTGTGCCAAACAAAGCAATTATCTGAGATGAAAACCCCCCGGCCCAGCCCTACGCCTCCAAAAGATGGAAGTCATTGATCAGAGTCAAAGTTCTAGGTCTATGTGGGAAAACATCAGGTCCCCGCATCATTAATTTCAATAGGGTCTAAAATGGGATGCAGCCGGGCAAAAATGCAATGAAATCTAATGTTCCTTGGTCCCTAAGTCACCTGCTCCCGAAGAGCAATGGAACAAAGACACACTCGCACTTGTTAGCTTTCCAGATACAATTTGTATTTTCAAACCTGCTGGGTTTTTCTATTCTATAGGATATGTTTCAAACACTCACAAAAATGCAGATTGTTAACAACAGACACTAATGCAGATGGAATGTGTTATCATTTGGTCATTTCTACTCCAGCCAGTGTCTTTTAAGGTAATCTGCAATAATAGGTACAATGGAATCTTACTACTCATCCCGTCTTCCTCCTTCCCAGGAAATAATCAATCACCATCCTTATGTTTATATATATATACAAACATGCAGTTTTTATACTTATTATAAATATATTGCTTTACATGTTCTTTTCTAATCTAGGAGATTAGACATCACAAAACTCGGGCTTTTTCACCTCTTCAAAGATTAAAATCAAAAGGTGAGTTCTCATTGTTGTCTGGCCTTTACCAATTTCAGAACTGCTGCATTACACCAAAAGAAAGCTCTATGCCCTTTTACCAGACACTGGTTCCCCGGCCTGCCCCAGCATCCCTTAACTGACCTTCCTATCTGTGCACTGGCCTCCCTGTAGTAATTCCCTAGCAAAGCAATTACTACTCACAATAAGAGCACTTTTCTAAAGAAACTGAGGCACCACCCATGGAATGGTGGGCCTCTCAGAAATGGAAACTCTTCCAAAGAAACAAAAACAATAAAATAAATATAAAAATACATGCAAGAATCCAACACGTTCCTGCTGATAACATCCTAAATATCAACTCTTTACCCAGATGGGGCAGCTTAGGGAAAAGTGTGTTATAAAACCAACTTTGCAAAGTCAAACAGCAAGCTCTCTCCAGCTTTAGACCTTCCTTTCCTATCCTATCCCCACCCCCATGCCTGCTCTACTAGCCAGCATTAATTATATCGATTATTACAATATATAAATAGTATTGATAAAATCATAAGCTTTTCCTGGTTATTAAGTGCAAATTTGGATCATCATTATCTCAGGTTTTTTGCAACTACTGTTTGGGCCTATCCTGAATCTAACTTATACTGCTGCGTTAGAGCGAATTTGCTAAATATGGTAAAAAACATATCAGACTTTTTTTAATCCCATCAATCGATGGGCATTAATAGGCCACACTCGGTGCTACTAAGAATATCCATAAGCAATCTGTTTGTGTAGATATAGGTTTTCACTTCTGGGTATGTACCTAGGAGTGGATCTGCTGAGTCATCTGGTGACTGTCTAACATTTTGTGGAACAGTCTATTTTGTAAGACTCCAACTCTTTTCTGTTGTTACCATCCTACATCTGTTTTTCTATTTCATTTTATGGCTTGGAGATTCCTGCAGTTTAGTATCAAGCTGAAGTTCTTTTCTTCTTTTCGTTGTGATACATAATGGCACTGCAGGAACAAACCAATATTTTTGGTTTACCAATAAACTACACTATTTGTTTGTCATTTGCCTATGACTGAATATTTAGATTGTGTCTAACTTTCCACTACATAAAAGGAAATTGAGGTGCTGCATCTGTGGGTGAAACATGCAGACCAAGAGGCCACTAAAGACCACTTATTGGGTCTATTTTGAGTTTACAGCTGCCCCATGTGTCCTAGGGTGGTTCTGGGCTATTGATGGAGAATCCAAGAAGAAGGGTACAGACCATGGCCCTTAAATAACTAAAGCTCTCTCAGAGCCAAGGGTGGTCTGACTATTACCTTCTCGTTCTACTGACTACCCTCCTAGTGGGGGTTACCCGGCCTCCTCACTGCTGCTCCAGGCAGCTTGTTCCTCTCCAAAAGATGAGACAGTCGCTGCCCCATCCAGCCTAGATGCCAGACATGGCTTATGGTTGATAGTGACATAAGCAGCCTAGGAGAGTAAGTTTCTAGAGCATAGAGTCACAATAAACCCCTAAAGGGGTACACCATGACAATTTTTTATTGTCATAAGGTCAGTGATGCGCTGCAGTGCAAACTAACAACAAAAGTAAGTGCAAAGACTTTTGTCTTTATTCTCATCCAAGCTAAATTCTCTGCTATTCTGCATGAATATCTATCCACTTAGCATTTAAGACCTTTTAGGCAACCTTCCAACTCAAATCCATTGGCCAAACTTGGACTCTGACCATGACTCAGTGTGAAGGACAAGATGGAAAACGTGAAGGAACAATCAGAGCAATAATCAGTTCCTGAGGATCCACACTGGGCCAGGCATACACCCATCACAACTCCTAACACACACACTTTGGGATCACAAATACGCACCTCCACAGACCTGGTGACCTTTAAAAGCCATGGGAGATGAAGTTGCGGCTGTTAGTGGTGGTAGCCATTGTTGTTGAGGTATTCATTATGACTGCTTTAGATAATGCTTATTAGTTGCTTACTATATGCTAAACAACGGTCTCAGCACTTTGCTTAATTAACTAATTTAAACCATCCAGCAATATCCAGTGACCTGGGTATATGGAGTCAATTCCAATGCAGTCAATGACTGATGGTCAATAGATGCAGATTACAGGCTGATGACACTATAGACAATTTAATTCAGGATCAACAATGATTATATAGGGACACACAGGATACAATACATGCAGGAAGAGGACAGGTGATAAGCGGGAGATGAGAGGTTAGATCAATGATTATATGGGGAAGATTAGTATAAGCAGAAACAAAATTATTTATCTAGATCCCATCACTATTGCCTATCAGTTATTTGTCTAGATTCCATAGGTGTCAACATCCCACATTCCAAATCGGCCACGGTGATTGACAATCATTAATCTATTCGGGAAATGTCAGCCTCCCTAACTCCATTCCGTCCATCCCTATCCAGGGCCTGGGAGCATTCTCACAGTTCAACAGATCCAGTTGATTTCAGAACTCTGCCAGCAAGAGCTCCAACAACTAACCTTCCTTAAAGTACTTGTAATCACAGAATAATGGCCTCTTAGCCAATTCCTATCTTAATCCCTAGGACCTGGAATGTTGCCTCTTCCAGGACAGGAGTCCTGGAATCCACCAGTCCGGTAGATGAACTCACAGGGTCCTTGAGGTGAGAAGATTATCCTGGATTACGTGGGTCTAATCTGAATTACTGATCTAATCACCTGGATGCTCAGTCAAGATTCTTGCCCAGTTATGCTCAGAGGCCACTTATCTGAGAAAAAAAAAAAAAACAGGTGCTACATAATGGACTCTTCCCTCTTGCTTTTCCCGAAGACTCTCTTTTGAGTTTTAAAAGAGACTCCACCATGTCAATCGGGCCTCACCAGCAGCTCAGACCTCATCCACAGACTCTAAGCCATTGGCCTGGGGTACAGTCACAACACCGAAAATTTTTTCAGCTAGCCAAGGCACCAAGGCACCCAGGGCACCAAATTTGCAGACTACAGGCTTGAAGCATATTCCAGGACACAGATGGTTGGCTTTCCTTCCAATCTGCTGGGAACAGCCTGGCAAGTTGCACACCAAGCTCCAAGCAGGGCCATGAGCAGCGACAGTGAGGGAGGACAGGTGTGGAGCACAGAGACTCCTTTCAGGGACAGATTTAGTGACACAGCTCAGCTTTATTGGCACCAAAGCAGACTTATATAGGGTTTTAGGATTTGGGCCCTTTACCCAATTATGGAAAAGTTAGGGTTCTGTCCTATCTCAAATGCTCTGTAAAACCACCCAATCCCACAAAAGGTCACAAGTCAGAAGACCCCAGGGCTGGGCAAGATGCTTACATGACTGGGACGTAGGGCCATTTGCATGCCTTTTTCTGTTGCAGCAGGCCAGGCTTGGGTGGGTCTGAAATGAGGAAGAAGGCATCCGGCAGACAGCGGTCACAGGGGCTTACTATGGTCTGTTTGGCTATTTTTGCCTTGTTACTCCCACAAGGGGCTTTTGCTATGGCTTGGGACATTTCAAACAAATACAGTCCGCACCAATCCTACTTAAATGCCCTGAAACCAAACAGAAAAAGGTTTTCCAAACTGCATTAATGGGCAAGAAGACCACCAGGCATTCAGCATCTCATCTTTTCTTCTCCCTTCCTTTCGCACGTTCTCTCCTGCCTCCATCCATATATTATAGCATCTTTCCTATGAAGCTACACTTTCCTCGATAGCCAAGTTCTTGCTTTACACGTAACAAAATCTGACCTCAGCATGGATAAAATGCTTTAGAAAGAAAGTGCCTAGGTCAGAATGTAGGTCCAGAGGTAGAGCACATGCCTTGTGTCTGTGTCTGTCTGTCTGTCTGTCTGTCTGTCATTGGATTCCATCACAGGAGCCCCAACCTCCAACGCAACATTGGGTGAGGTTCAGGTATACTCCCCACCACCACATCACCAGAGGTGACTCCCAAGCTCCACCAAGACAACAAAAATGTGATATCAAAATTTAACGGGCAACCCCAGAGTCCAATGGAGATAGAACCCCAGGGAGTCATACATGTAAAATCACATCCCTAATCCCTGAGCTCTCTCCTCAGTGGTTCTTTACAGTCACTTCTTTTGGGTTTTTTTTTTTTTTTTTGCTTTTTTGGGTCACACCTGGCCATGCTCAGGGGTTTCTCCTGGCTCTGCACTCAGGAATTACTCTTGGGGGTGCTCGGGGACCATATGAGATGACGGGATCAAACCGGGCGGCATGGCCGGTCATGTGCAAGGAAAACGCCCCACCCACTGGACTATCACTTCGGCCCCTCTTTACAGTCACTTCTACAGAGCCCAGAAACCAGGAGAAATAGAGACTACTCTGGAAAACTGATGTTTATTTTATTTATTTGTTTGTTTGTTTATTCATTTATTTGCTTTTTTGGATCACACCCGGCAATGCTCAGGGGTTACTCCTGGCTCTGCACTCAGGATTTACTCCCTGGAGGTGCTCAGGGATACTGGGGAATCGAACTCAGGTCTGCTGCATGCAAGGGAAACGCCCTACCCACTGTGTTACTGCTCCAGCTCCAAGTAAAGCTGATATTTAAACTGGAACCTGAGAAGTTAGTAGGACTTGGTCATCAAAAGAAGGCGGACACACAGCCAAGCCAAAAAAGAAAGGCTTGTACAAAGGTTAAAAAAAAGATTGAATATATAAGTAAAGAACCCACCCACAAAGGAAGAACTCCAGGAAAGTGTGTCAGTGCAGGGCCTGGTTTCCAATGTCCAGGAAGGATCTGAAGTCAATGGTTGAGTTCTCAGAGCTTGTTTGGAGGTTCTAGAAGGGAGTGCAGCTCCTCAGCTACCCTCAGCTGGAGAACTGTCCATCTCTATCCTCTTTGGTCCGGCATGCAGCCTCAGGGGACAGCAAGAGACAGCAAGGGAGGAAAGAGAACCCGCACAGCCAACCAGATCAACTGAATCAACCCTGGCGGTCACTGGGGTGAAGATGTGGTAACCATATCACCCTCACATCCAGTAACTGGGTTCTGTTTAGAGAAGATTCACTTGGGGATGGGGCCCAGAATAAGGAAGGAAAAGGAGGAGACATAGCAAGAGCCACAGCAGATGGTGCCTGTGTCTCTGATCCCTGAGCCTCTGACCCTCATTGGATGTCATTGGTTCTTCTTCACCCTGCCCTGGCTGGGAAGTGAACCCACACTTAGGTCTATGGAGCATCACAGGCACACAACTCACAGCTCTCCCGGGGCCACAGCAGAAGGCACTATGAGAATCTTCTGTGCTTCCTGGGGAGGAGACTAAGCTCCAAGGATTAAGTAACTTTGTTCTAGGACACAGCACTGACTAGTGACAGAGCTAAGAGGTTCATCTATCCAGACCTCACCTGTCGGGGAGCTCCGCGGGTCCCCAACAGTGCCGGGAAGCGAGTTCCCTTCTACCTCGAAGCCGGCGAGGAATGGATGAAAACTCAGGCCCAATGCAGTTTTAAAAGGGTTTACTTATCACAGGTTCAGGCATACAAATCAGCAAAAGGAAAAGCCTGGTGCTTAGGATTCCAGGCTAGAACCCCAGCCACGTGTAGGCCAAGATGGCGGCCACCACGTGTAAAGGCCCTGTAAAGAAGAGACAAAGACAAGACTCCCAAGAAGGGTGCGAGCTCACAAAGAGAGAGCCCAAAAAGAAGCTTTTGAGAGAGGAAGCAGGCTAGTATTATACCCCTGCAACTCAGACCTCCCTCCCACTGTTATGGAAAGCAGGGAGGGTCAAATGCCCTCAGGTTATCTCTCCCAGCACCTCACCTAGGCCCTTTTATATGCTAATGTCTTGAGCTAAGATCTGCCTGGAAAAACTTTTCTAAGGTAGAGAAGGGGGCTCTTAGAGGAGTCCTGCAACACTCACCCAAGGGCACAAGTTCCCTGACCATGAGACAAAAATACAAATACCTGCACACACTCCTTCACTGTCCTCTCTCCGAGTGTCACGTTACCAATCAACTTCTTACAAGCATGGCTCTGTGAAAGGTGTTGGTACCTTCACCCTTCCCTTTCTGTGGAAAATTTAGAAACTCTTGAATTAGGAAACACTAAGGCACACTGGCCTGAGGTTTATTGTTTGGAGGGGATAAGACAGTCTTCTCTACCTGCAATGCATATTCACTGCCTATTTCCCCACTATGACCACTAATATGCCTATGACCACTGCCTGCCCTCTCATGAATATGTATGCATTTTCTGAAGAATGACTAGACTATGTTGAAGCTGTTAATAGCTCTTAGCTCTGCTAGATGTAAAACCAAAGTCCTGTTTCCTCTCTTCTAAGTTTGCTTCTTTAGCCCACGCTGGCTAGACAAACTTCCCAACTTAAGTTATTTGGGGGTGGATGGCATCCAGCCATGCTAAGGGGGTTACTCCTGTCTCTCTACTCAGGAATTACTCCTGGCAGTGCTCAGGAGAACATGGGATGCCAGGAATTGAGCCCAGATCAGCAGCATGCAAGGGAAAATGCCCTAACCACTGTATTATTGCTCCAGCCCTTAATTTATTTTTATGCCAACTAAGTCCCTCATCTACCCAGTGATTCCTGTGCCTTTGAGACATCCATGTGTTCATTCTCTCTGATTTGGCTGCTGTGACTCCAAGATCTGACTCTGAGAGAACAGCTCTTGCATCTTACTTCTCATCCGAACAAGGGAGAGGAACTGCCTGAGTTTCCAGGTCTCCATTAGCACAGTGAAGACTGGAGAATGGTGGCCTCACTGGGCTGCAAGACTGTATATGGACAACGTGTGCCAGGCCCAGAGACAGGGCCCAGTCAGGGGCAGCTGGTGACCTCATTCTTGGTGAGCTGACCCTGAAAGTTCTGTCCACTGAGGCTTGATGGTCCCCAGTAAGACATGTCATCAGACTAGCTATGACCTTGTGGACAGTGTCTGGTGATGAGCAGATCTTTCTCAATTAATCTCCAGAGATGCTTCGGTTCCCACTCCTGCCTTCTTTGGCACCCCAGGGATAAAAGAACATCCATTTCCCCCATCACAACAGAACTGAAGGAAATCAGGGGGTACTTGTTGAGTCTGAATGACTAAAACAACAGAAGTACATTTCCTTACAGTGAGTAAGTCTCAAAGTACAAAGCAGGGATGGCCGCCTCCTTGCGGCATGTCAGGGATAGAATAGGGACCATGTTCATGATGCCACCCCTTGCAGCAAGCACAAGAACCTTCGTGTGTCAACAACAAAGGAAAGGCTAAGAGCTGAGTTTTTGAACTGCATGTCTCACAATAATACAGAGGGAGGAGGGGCAGAAGGAACTGGACTGGCCAGGTTTTGCTAACATGAACCCCCAGTGCTGACCGCTCACTGACCTTTCTCCCTCCCCTGTAATAGGAAAACTCACATTCAGGGGGGTGGAGACAGCATACTAACAAGGTCTGGGTCCCCTGGAGAGCACGCTTTTCCACCACACCTGTACACCCCACTTCCTGTCTCTGTCTCTGCCCCTACCTTCACAGTCCTTCCTTTGCCCCCCCACTTTTTTTAATTGAATCACCGTGAGATACAGAGTTGTTCAGGATTGGGTTTCAGTCATACCATGTTCCATCACCTGTCCCTTCACCAGTGTCCCCTGCCCCTTTAAAAACTTTCCAGTCCAGACCTGTTCTGCCCTGTCCCCTTGTGCATACACTCTCACAGCCTGAATTCTCCTGGTCCTCATCACTGTATCACTACTGTCTTCCCATTGTTCATTGATTTGTTCAAGTGGGCACTAGTAACATCTCCATTAGTCCTGTCACAAGCAAGTGTAACCCAAGGGCCTGGCCCTCATATACATCTCTATTATACCAAGGACCAAAGAATCTCTGGGCCTAGAATATCTTCTAGGTATGTCCAGGTTCGAATTTGCTCTTCTTACCAAAATGCTAGTTGAATTAACTAGTGCTCACCTTGGGTCTCCTTCAAACTTGTGTCTTCCATTACAGTTGTCAATGGGAGGGCCTGGGGTTAGGACTCCCACCCATGAAAGCATCTGGAAACCAATTCAGCAGAGACCAGCTCCTTGATGAAGCCAGCAGTGTTCCATGGACGGCACACACTCCATCCATGGTGACAAAATTGAAAATGAAGGGAAGAAAGTAAAGCTACTCATTTTGCACACAGATGGACCAAAGTCAATTCTGGGCACCATATTTGGTCCCCAAGGAGACTGGATAAGCCTCTGAGTACCTTTGGGTGTAGCCCAAAATGGAAAAGGAAGGAAGGAAGGAAGGAAGGAAGGAAGGAAGGAAGGAAGGAAGGAAGGAAGGAAGGAAGGAAGGAAGGAAGGGAGGGAGGGAAGGAAGGAAGGAAGGAAAGGAAGGAGGGAGGGAAGGAAGGAAGAAGGAAGGAAGGAGGGAAGGAGGGAGGGAGGGAGGGAGGGAAGGAAGGAAGGAAGGAAGGAAGGAAGGAAGGAAGGAAGGAAGGAAGGAAGGAAGGAAGGAAGGAAGGAGGGAAGGAAGGAAGGAAGGAAGGAAGGGAAGGAAGGAAGGAAGGAAGGAAGGAAGGAAGGAGGGAAGGAGGGAAGGAGGGAAGGAGGGAGGGAGGGAAGGAAGGAAGGAAGGAAGGAAGGAAGGAAGGAAGGAAGGAAGGAAGGAAGGAAGGAAGGAAGGAAGGAAGGAAGGAAGGAAGGAAGGAAGGAAGGGAAGGAAAGAAGTAAGGAAGGAAGGAGGGAAGGAGGGAAGGAGGGAGGAAGGAAGGAAGGAAGGAAGGAAGGAAGGGGAAGGAAGGAAGGAAGGAAGGAAGGAAGGAAGGAAGGAAGGAAGGAAGGAAGGAAGAGGGAAGGAAGGTAAGGAAGGAGGGGGAGGGAGGGAAGGAAGGAAGGAAGGAGGGAAGGAAGGAAGGAAGGAAGGAAGGAAGGAAGGAAGGAAGGAAGGAAGGAAGGAGGGAAGGAAGGAAGGAGGGAAGGAGGGGAGGGAGGGAAGGAGGGAAGGAAGGAGGGAAGGAAGGAAGGAGGGAAGGAGGGAGGGGAGGGAAGGAGGGAAGGAAAGGAAGGAAGGAAGGAAGGGGGAGGAAGGAAGGTAAGGAAGGGAGGGAGTGGAGTGAGGGAAGGAAGGAAGGAAGGAAGGAGGGAAGGAGGGAGGGAGGGAGGGAGGGAAGGAAGGAAGGAAGGAAGGAAGGAAGGAGGGAGGGAGGGAGGGAGGGGAGGGAGGGAAGGAAGGAAGGAAGGAAGGAAGGAAGGAAGGAAGGAAGGAAGGAAGGAAGGAAGGAAGGAAGAAAGGAGGGAGGGAGGAGGAGGGAAGGAAGGAAGGAAGGAAGGAAGGAGGGAAGGAAGGATGGAGGGAGGGGGATGAGAGGGGGGGGGGGGAAGGAGGGAGAGGGAAAGAAGGAAGGAGAGAAGGAGGGAAGGAGGGAAGGAGGGAAGGAGGGAAGGAGGGAAGGAGGGAGGAGCGAAGGAGGGAAGGAGGAGGGAGGGAGGGGCGGGGGGATGAGGGGGGGAGGGAGGGAGGGAGGGGAAAATGAGGTACAAAACAAAACAAACAAAAACAAACAAGTGATGGGTGTTGATAGAACTGCAGATTCTCTGCACCCAGAACGGAGAAGACTAAGTTGGAGCTCTGCACCCTTTAGGGAGACTGAGTCAGCAAGAAGACGGGAAGGGGGATCATACATGGGTTGTATTCATTTAAGAGTTGGAACCAGGTGGCTTTGGGTTTGGCGACAGCCAACATACCCTTGGCGCAGACTATACCCTTGGCACAGACTCTGAGCAAATCACCCTGCCTGCAGAGCTGACCCAAGGCTCTCTCCTTTCTCCCTCCCTGGCAAGAAGATTGTGAGGGTCCCTCCTGAGGCGGAGCCAGGCCAGAGCAGGTTCAAGGCTGGAGCTCCTGTTCTGGGCCCTGAGGCGCCATCCCGCCCCGCCAGCCTTGTGGTCCAGCACACAGTGGTGTGAAAGTGCTTGGTAAACTGCAGAGCTCTGCGCTCATCAGCTGTTCGCCTCTGAGGACTCAAAGGTCTTGGTGAGCGGCACTCACACCCACACACCCGATTCCAAGAAAAAACACACAAGGTGGGGCCCTGCGGTTTGTTTGCCGTGACTCACAGAGGCCTCCCCTGCAGGGTATTCAAATCCTGTGGCCAGAGGAGCTGGGCATTTTGCTAACCACGCCCTCCCCAGGGTGCAGCTCACGCCCACTCTTCACTGGTCTGGCCAGGGCAACCGGACTCCTGAGGGAAGGGGAAGGCAGGTGTTAAGGGCCTAAATGGGGCCAGCCCGAGAAATAATGCAGAGGGCAAGGCGCTTGCCTCGCATGTGGTGAATCCGGCTTCAATCCGGCTTCCATTCGACAAACGCAGTACTAAGCCCTGAGCTCTGCCAGGTGCCACCCAACCAAAATAGTAATCTTTTTAAAGAATTTTTTAGAACTGAGAAAGCTAGGGAAGTAGCGGTAACAGGGGCTGGGGCCCCGGACACATTGGTGGTATAGAGCTGTGAAATTTCACAGAGACAGTTTGTATATATGTGTATGACTACATACATACATACAACAGCCTAACTTAAACATGCCTGTCAAGAGGAAAGCTGGGGAGTTGGGGGGGGAACTGGGGACATTGGTGGAGGGAAGTTGATGCTGGTGACAGCATTGGTGTTGAAACTCAACCATGAATCAGTCGGTAAATCACAGCACTCAGTAATTTTTTTAATGATGTAACAAGGAAAAGGGAGTGTAAGGGGATGAATTCTGTTAGAGGAAAGAGAGCATCCATCCCTGAGAGCAGGGATCCAGATAGGAAGACCCCAGGGAAGGTTGGACATGCCAAGCAGACTCAGGGGAGAAGAGACTAAGCACTCAGTTCCCGGGGAAGGCTAGAAATGCAGCTACAAGTCAGAGACTATTAAAGAGCAGAAAGAGGATGAAGGGTCATGAGAACAGTAAAGAGGTTAAGGTGCTGCTCTTGCATTTGGCCAACCCTGGTTTGACGCCCAGCCCAGCACCTGGTTTGACGCCCTGAGCACCAGCACTACCAGTTGCCTTGGAGGCTGGGTGGCCAAGATAATTCCAGCAACACAGAACTCCAGAAAAAGCACATTAAACTACTTGGGACACACACACACACACACACACAGGCACTACACACACACACACACACACACACACACGAGTGCACTTCTGGAGCATAGCTTGAGAGATGTAAAAATTTTCAAAAGAAATAGGATGAAAGGAACAGGAGTGGAAGGGCAGTAGAAGGGGTAAAGGGAAGAACCAGCACTCAGGATAAATTGCAAAATATTTTAAAGTTTAGGTAATAAAGTTACAATAATGTCAAGTTTCTGGTATGAACTGGTGAAATGAAGGGTGCTGGAACATTGTATGATTGAAACCCAGTCACTAACAACTCTGCAACTGTATCTCATGGAATTAAATAAAAATCACTTGTATCACTTGTCTTCCTATTGTTCATCGATGTGCTCGAGTGGTCACCAGTAACATCTCCATATGTCCCTGTTGCATCCTAGTGTAGCCCAAGGGCATCTGCTTGCTCCAGGAACACAAAGAGCCTCAAACCATTCATTCAGGTCATGGGAATGAGGTCTATAATTGTTACTGTTTTGGCATATCAAATACGACACGGGTAGCTTGCCAGGCTCTGCTGTGCAGGTATGATACTCTCAGTAGTAGGTAGGCTCTTAGTTCGTGCATTTACTAATGAACCGCACACAATGGGAAGAGATCAGCTTTTCTCTTGTGTGGAGCTCTGATGAGCTCTGATGAGCTATGGAGTCCAGGTGTTGAAAATGGCTGTGGGGGGTTCCTCTGGCTTCTTGTGAGGCTCTATTGGAATGAGCTCATCCCAATAAATAAAAATAAATAAATAAATAAATAAAAAGCATAAAAAGAAAGAATAAATCCCACATGCTCCATGAAAACCTAGTGGAAAAATGAAAGAATAGAAAGATGAAAGAAAGTTCTAACAACACAGCACTGGGCAAATCTAGAAACATGAGAGTTGAGAGAACATATATTTGGTTCACAATCTTGTGATCAATTTCTTTCTTAATGACAATAATAAAAATTGTATTTTGATGTTGCAGAAAAAATTGTTTCTGGTATGATATACAAAGTGCCTGTACACCCCTTCCCCAGTGGCCCCCCAATGGAAATGTCCATAACCCACCCACACCCACCCCTATGTCATCTGTAAGCCAACATTCCTTCCCTCCCTCTCCTCGCCCAATTATTTGTTCATCAATAGTCATGGTTCGGGTGTACACTATTACCCCTTAGCACCAGCCCTGTGTGACAGACTCTCCACCTAAGTCCCTGTTGCTTCAAGTCAGCCCATTTATTTCCTTCCTCCATTCCTCCCAACCTGCACACAGATCTGTAGTCTGGGCTATCCCAGAGGTTTAATATCAAATAGTATCGACTTGTTTCACTACATCCTATAGAAGAGCATTTAGAACCATAAGGGAGAAAGGAGCCGAGGATCAGGCAGAGGACAGAGCAGTCAGATCAGATAACAGAGCTTGGAGAGACTGGGAAGGTTATTAGATGCTGCAAAGGACCAGAGACAGAGAGCGGAGACTCAGTCAGGAGGCATGTGCTTGCTTACACCCACTGACAGGAGAAGAGATGTTTTATGGTCTGGGCAGGCAGAAGTAAAAATCATTATCATGAGAATAAGGATCAGTATTCATAAGAGTACTCCTACATAATCCTGGTATGCCATGTGAAAAGTGATGGAATCTTTTTATAGAGGCCAGGAGATAGCTCAAAAAGCTAAGTAGGTGCTTTGCATGGGGGAGTCCCAGGCTCCATTGCTAGAGTTGCACCATGAATGACTTGCTCCCAGAGCACAGAAACAGGAGTCACCCCTGCACACTGTGAGGTATGAGCTAACCCCACACTCCACCCCACCCCAAATAAGCACTGTGGTTCACAAACTGCTGTTAGTAGGATTTCACACAAGAAATATTCCAGTACCACCCCCTCCAAACCAGGTGCTCGCATCCTTTCTCCATTGTCCCAGTCTAATGTTTTATAGATCAACAGGAAATTCTTGAAAACCAACCCCAGTCCACAGAGCAGCCATTGGAAACCACTGGCTTACAAAACAGAAGCATATTTTCTCAGTTCCAGAAGCACCAAGTCTGAGATCCTGGTGCCAGTTTGGTGGGCTTCTGTTGAGCTGCTCCTCCTGGACTGAGACCACCACTGGCCAGCTGTGTCCTCCCGCGGCCATAAGTTTCCCAGTATCTCTTCCTGGAAGGGCACCAACCCAGTTGATTGGAGCTCATCTCCTGCAACTCACGGGCCTTGAGTGCTTCCCCTTAGGGGATTAGTCTCCAAATCAGCCACAGTGCAAGGCCAATGGTTTCCCACAAAAGAATTAAGGTCTTGAGCTTGTGGAGGCATGATTCTTACTTGCAAGAGGCCCTGAGTTCCATCGCTGACACCACTTCCCATTGTCCAATGCAATCCTGAGGACAATCACTACCGCATATAAATGTGTTGGGATTGGGAACATTCATTCAATCTCTAGCAGGAAGGCAGAGGTGACTGGAAAAGGTGGAGCTGACAGCCTAGCTGGGGGTTCTTGCATCATTCCAGGCCCAGAGTATCTCCTAGTAGTAGGAGCCCTGTGAGCAGAGTGGACTCTGACCCCAGCAGAAGGGGATAGCACCAGCCCTGGTCTGGGTTTCCCTCTGTCCACGCCCAGGAGGGATCGATCCCAGGACAATGGTGATACTGCAGTCTCAATGTTGTTATTAAAAAAAAACTTTATTTAAATACTTTGATTCACAAAGTTGTTCACAGTACAGTTAGAACAGTTGTTTCACAACCTAAATGCCTGAGAACAGAGGACTGGCTAAAGAAACTGTGGTTTCATCTACACTATGGAATACTATGCAGCTGTCAGAAAAGACGAAATTATGAAATTTGCCTGCAAATGGATGGACATGGAGACTATCATGCTGAGTGAAATTAGTCAGAAGGAAAAGGACAGATATAGAATGACTGCATTCATTAATAGGATATAAATAGATACCAGTGTTTTACTAAGTTTGGGAAATGGTAACGGTAGATTAAAACTCACCATTGAATATACACAAAGAGACTTAAGTGATAAACTCTAAATATCTGCAGGGCTAGCCACAATGTGTAAAAAGAAGAGGGAGAAAGATTCAGAGACAGAGAGAGAGAAAGAGAGGCGGGGCTACCTGCTATTGAGGCAGCCTGGGGTGGGTGGGAGGGGGGTGGGGTACGTTGGTGGTGGAAATGGGGCACTGGTGGAGGGATGGGTGCTGGAATACTGTATTACCAAGAACCAATTATGAACATCTTTGTAATTGTATGTCTCACGGTGGTATAATAAAAAATTTTTAAAAAAAATCATGAAGAATAAAAAAACAGTTGTTTCAGGTATTCAATATACCAACACCAGTCCCACCACCAATGTGCCCTTACCACCACCAAAAATTCTTGTTTCCCTCCTACCCCTCCATGCCTGCTCCCTAAAAAGGCACTAATTATATTGGTTATTACAACATATATTTTGGAATGGTGTTGCTAAAGTCACGATGTTTTTAGTGAGCTGTTTGTTACATGGGAGTTGGACCATCTGTTTTATTGCTTTCACTTATTGAACATAGCAGCACTAAGGTATTTTAAACAGGTTCAATCAAAGCCAAAAGGAAGAGAAGGGAGGGTAAGGCCAGAGTAGAAGCATGGGACTGGGGCTGGCACAGTCCGCAGTTTGCAGGGAACAATGTTACCGCCTTCAGGCTCTGTGCTCTATGAATAGAGGAAGAAGAAAACTCCTCCACTCAATTCCATCTCACCCTAAAATGAAAACTTGGGTAGTGCATAGCTCTCAATTAATTTTGAGATTGAGATCCGATATCTCAAACATACGAAGCCCAAGTGATAGTGCAAAGGATAGGGCACTCAACTTACATGTGGCCAGCCCAGGTTCAATTCCTAGCATTCATTCCATACGGTGCCTCCACCCGACCACCCTCCCCTGAGCCTGCCAGGAGTGATCCCTGACTGCAGAGCCAAGAGCAAGCCCTGCACACCATAGGGTATGGTAAAAAAGAAAAATAGGTTTGACCATCAAGACAAAGATGCCATGCTTTCACGTGTTTCATTAGGGAAGGTTACTTCCATGATCTGACTCAGCAGGTCTCAGACTGACATTCATCCTCTGATTTCTAGAATTTTTAGAAATCTAGAGTCTGATTTCTAACCCACGACCCAGCTCATTGAAGGGCTCATGAAATGGGAGATAAGGCAGGAGAAGAAAATGAAAGGGGGAAAACTGAAATTAGGGGGAAGATGAAGGAAGGAGGAAGAAGGGCATATTGAGCCTGGGGTGACAGTCAGGGTGGGAGGAATTCAGGGAGCTTCCAGAAAGGGCTGGGATCTGAGCCGGGGTCTGGAATTCTCCAGCTGAGAGTGCCAAGGACAGAGGAGACTTCTAAGCTAAGACCTAAAAAGTGGAATCAAATTTGATACCTTTGCCCTGTCCCAGGCTTGGGAAGAAGGAAGGGACAGAATCCAAGGAACGAACACGGAAGCAATTAGAGTGTGGGCTCTTTGCCAGAGGTTTTGGGGGAGTTGCTGAGGCACTGGAGCGGGATGTGACCAAATCCTCCAGACACATGCTTTGCTTCCTCTGTAACGGCTGGAGCAAGTGGGCACTAGACCTTGGGTCTCGTTCCAAGGAGACCTGAGGAGAGACAGGAAGTCTCTCCTCATGCTGCTTATACTCCACAGGTAAAACGACCTCCTCCTCCTCTCCCCGATTTACTCTTTACTGAAGCAATAGACTGTTACTGTTCTGCTTCACCAAGCCTTCAAGGCACACATAAAACAAGTTACATGAGTTATTTTTGTAGACTAGAAGGAAGAGCAAAAATTTCCTATTCCATTTGCCAAAGTTTTTATAATCTTGATGCTTGAACCTGATAGGATGGTGCCATAAAAGTCCAGTGTAAGGCAGATTTAAATACAGTCCTTGGAACGTTTTCATTTCACAGGAAATGCTGGCAATTTGAATCCAGTAATGTGTATGCTACTCCACAAGGGGCACTCCCGGTAGTGCTCAGGGGACCAGGCATGCCAAGGAGTGAATCTGGGGCTCCATATGCAGAGCCTGAGCTCAGCCTTTAAGCACCTCTTAGTCCCAGAGAAAGAATATTCACTGAGAAAATGAAGTTAATCTGAAGTCAGTTTAAAGTGGGCCTTCCCCCCCAATGGGACAAATTTCCAAGAAAAAAATGAATACATACAGATACAAGAGTAAGACATTCTGAAGAGTCAGGGAAAAGATGACCATCCAGAAACCACAAAGAAGAATCTAGGAAAAATAGAATCTTCAATATCACCCCTCGTGGTGATAAAAGGCATTCCTACTGTTGAAGTCCCCCAACCTCCAGGCTGTTTTTCCAACAATTTGGGGCTAATCAAATTCTATTAATGTATCATCAAAACTCAATCTTTTGAAAGAAACTTTCCCTTTTTTTGATGTCCAAGAATGTCCACTCTAGGCTTATTTAGTTTATGAAAGACATTGAAAATAATAAACATGCAGTCACAGAATATTGACTAAATAAATTATGACTAATAGATCTTAAATGAGGCAACAAAGTCATACTTGAGTTATAAACAACATGGAAAGTATTCCATGCTTTTAAAAACAGGTTACATCATCATCTTAGTAAATATAATAAATGCAATAATAGCACTTAGTGTCCCTTGGAGTGACATGTTTCTGTCCCTGTCCTTCTTGTTTTCCATATGTGAGTCACTTATGCTTTTTACAAATCTTGTGGCAGTTCTATAACCATCCCATTTTAAAGGGGGGAGACACAAGTCCAAAGAATTTAAGTGATTCATTGGAGTATATAGCCAAGTAGATCACATCAAATGCAATACACAGCCATGTAGAAAAAATACCACTTTCCTAATGCAACCCCAATTTTATTTTGTTTTTTATTCAAGAGGCGAGCCTTGGCCCACCACCCCGGAAGAACCTCACAACAAGCCAGACGACCCCCACCCACTCCATGGGCGCCGCCATTTTCCACATTGGACTTCCCTCTCATCAGAACTCCACCCATCACAGCCGACCAGCCCATCACAGCCCGGATCATCGACACCCACCCTGGAGCAGTTACTTCCTCAATCCGCCCAGGTATGCTGGTCCAGAGACTCTCAGACATGGGGCAGAGCGGTTCCTTGCTCTCCCTGTGCCCAGCCGTTCATGAGGCAGTCGGGAGGCATGGTGGGTTCCAGCCTTGGCCCACCACCCCGGCAGAACCTCACAACAAGCCAGACGACCCCCACCCACTCCATGGGCGCCGCCATTTTCCACATTGGACTTCCCTCTCATCAGAACTCCACCCAGCCGACCAGCCCATCACAGCCCGGCTCGCGCGGCCACAAGCGGCCGCGGTTCATCAATAAAGGCTTTATTTGGAGGTGTTTATAGAGTATGCCTCCCGCACGGCAAGCCTAGCAAGCTGCTCGTGTTGTATTTGATATGCCAAATGCCAGTAACAATCATATTAGATCATTCTCATGACCTAATATAATGGTTTGAGGCTCTTTATGTTCCTGTACCAAGCCGATGCCCTTGGCTCTACAGCATGTGACAGGACATATTGAGATATTACTGGTGCCCGCTCTAGCAAATAGATGATTAACGGGAAGATCGTGATCGTGATCGTGATTCAAGAGGCATACCCTCAGTGTTAGGGTTAGGGTACATCTCCCACCTCAGTGCTTGGGGAATCATGCAGTGTCAGGAGGCAAACATGGACCACCCACATGCAAAGCATGTATACTAGCTCTCTGAACTATCTCCTTGGACCTCTAATCCAAGGTTTATTTTTTTTAATTCTGCTATATAACTTATAGAAAATTGATACCATCAAAATTATATTCTTCTAATTTACCAAAGATGGCAAGTCATAGTTTTCTTCATATATACCATATTCTATCACTATCACTATCACTATCTTCCCATTCATCATCTATTTGCTAGAGCGGGCACCAGTAATATCTCCATATGTCCTGTCTCATGCTAGTAGAACCCAAAGGCATCCTCTTGCTCCAGGACATAAAGAGCCTCAAACCATTATATTAGGTCATGGGAATGACCTAATATAAATGTTACTGGTATTTGGCATATCAAATACGACACGAGCAGCTTGCTAGGCTTGCCGTGTGGGTGGCATACTCTTGTAGTCACCTCTGAATAAAGCATTTATTGATGAACCAAACTAATTTTTTCATAATTTTTTAAATGAAACTAGCACCGTCGACTTTGAAGGAAATAGACAGTAAAGGAGAGAGCTGCACTGACCCAGAGCCAGGAGGGATCAAGAACGGGAAAATAGGAACAAACAGTGCTGTAGCATGGGTGCGCCAATGACCATATCATCCATACCTCAGGGTCCATCTTTTCTTTGTCCAAAAAGTAGAGCACTGTCCTGGGAATAGGAGGCAAAATCACCCCCCAGTTGGTAAGCAAATGTAATTTATGCTTCCCATTGATTATAGTGATTGAACCCCATCAATTAAAAATTCATAGTTGTGGGCCGGAGTGATAGTCCAGAGGGTAGAGTGTTTGCTTTGCACACTGCCGGCCCATGCCAGCCCAGGTTCGATCCCTGGCATCCCATATGGTCCCCTGAGCACCGCCAGGAGTGATTCCTGAGTGCAGAGCCAGGAGAAACCCCTGAGCATTGCTGGGTGTGACCCAAAAAGAAAAAAAATCATAGTTGTGAGTTAATAAACTTAATTCATATGCACGCCTATGTTTATTGCTTTGTTTACTACAGTGATTAGGAAACAAAAACTCAGATGTTCAAAGACAGATTAGTGCAAAAGCTGTGGTGTACAGATACCATGGAATATTACTCAGCTAGAAGAAAAGAGAAAACCATGCAGTTTATTGGCACTTGGATAGAACTGTAAAGAACCATGTCAAGCAAAATAAGTCAGAGGGAGGAGGGCAAATACCAGATAATATCACTCCTCTGTAGGCTACAGAGAGACAAACAAGGTAATAAGCAATATCAAACAATGACAAACCCTTGGCCTTGGATTACAGAATTTGGGATGACTAAACAGTGAGAGGAAGGGAAAGAATACTGGCATTGGGAGACAATGGCAAAGGGTCTGGGGTTCTTTGGTGGTGGGTAAAGTTATGTTGTACATAAGTACCACATACTTAGGAGAAAGGATCTGGGATAATGGTGAACAGAAACTGATACTGGTATAAGTGTGGAGTTTAGACATGATATGCATAAAACACTATTATCACTATCACTATCTTCCGGTTCATCATCTATTTGCTAGAGAGGGCACCAGTAATATTTCCATATGTCCTATCTCATGCTAGTAGAACCCAAAGGCATCCGCTTGCTCCAGGAGCATAAAGAGCCTGAAACCATTATATTAGGTCATGGGAATGACCTAATATAAATGTTACTGGTATTTTGCATATCAAATACGACACGAGCAGCTTGCCAGGCTTGCCTTGCGGGTGGCATACTCTTGTAGTCACCTCTGAATAAAGCATTTATTGATGAACTGTGCGGCCGCTAAGCGGCCGTGAGCCGGGCTGTGATATTCTGGTCTGCTGGGTAGAGTTGTGATGAGAGGTAAGTCGGATGTGGAAAATGGCGGACCCCATGGAGTACGGGGGTCGTCTGGCTTGTTGTGAGGCTCTGCTGGAGTGGCAGGCCAGGGCTAGATCCCGCCATGCCTCCCGGGCGCCTCATGAGCGGAAGGGCACAGGGAGAGCAAGTAGCAGCTCTGCCCCATGTCTGAGAGTCTCTGGTTCAGCATCCTGGGCCAGATTGAAAAAAAAAACTGCTGCAGGGTGGGTGTCAATGAATAATAAAAACACTGTTACTAGCAGTAAATCATAGTGCTTCAATGAAAATTGGGGAAGTGACCATAAGTTTAACACTATTGTAACCTTGTTACCTAAACCATAAAAAAAAATTTCAATTTTAAATCATTTATTTTTCTGATTATGCTTGGGGAAGTCTTGTTTGAGAATACTGCCTCATTTCTGGATTATAAAATTCTTTTCCTACACATATTCAGTCAGACCTATTATTTAATCTTTGATATCTATGTTTGATTTGTTTGGAGTCCAAGTTTGTATTTTTGAGCAAAGTAGGAGTCTAGTTATATTCTATTATGATCCAATTTTTTCAGAGTCAGTGGGAACTATTGGCTTCCCTTACCGCGTATCAGATTCCTAACTGTGCTGAACTGTCTCCGTGCTCTCTGTTCTTTCTTCAGTCTTTTCCCCTTTTCTTCCTTTAGGACGGCACAATTCTCTGTCACTGTAACACTGTAACATAGTTTATTTACATCTTGGAGACAATATCTTTCTGAGTTGGCTCCACTATTTTTAGAACTTTATATATTTTTTTCACATTTTTTACTTCCAAGTAAGTCTCAGGGGGTTAAAGAGGTTACCTAGTTAAAATGCAGGAGTGGCATTCAGAGCCCAGGTCCTCTGGTTCTGGGACGATGCTTTGACCATGCCTAACATCAGAAACAATATCTGGGCTGAGCAGTTGCATCTCAGGGAAGTCCACCTGAGATGTGCAGCTACTGGGAGGAAGGGAGGACCCCCAGCGACTGGGGCCATTTATAGATGAGATTGCTCCCCATCTCAACAATTAGCGCCTATGGTTCTTCATCAGCTGGTGTAACTCACTCTCAACAGGTGAGGGAATTTAAATACGAACTATTGCACTGTCTCGTGAAATGGAAGTGGGAGGGTCAGAAAGATGGTACTGGGGTTAAGGAGCATATGTTGCATTTTACCAACCTGGGTTTAAGCCCCAGTACCCATGGTCCCCCTCCAAGCATCACTGGGAGAAGCCTTGTAGGCCCCCAAGCACTTATGTAGTGACCAGGGTAATCCCTGACATGACAGCATCCCACATTGAATCACTGCTCCAGTTGTCCAAGCATCAATGGGAGGAGACACCTGCCCTCCTGAGCACCACTTGGGAGTCAAAGAAATAACTGAGAGAATGAAACAGAGGGATGCCTCCCACCATGCAGACCTAGGAAAGGCTATGCTTCTGGAAGTCTCTGGAACAGCATTCTATCTTTCAGCATAGCTCTGACCTGGCTATTATTGGATTTTCTGGAGCAGAGCTCTGCTAGCTGCAGGAATAATGGTGAGGAAATCTTTGCCCTGGTGTACTTCTGCAGGGACTTATTTGGTGACTGAACTCCTGAATGGGCTCAGGAGTGGCCCAGACTCAACACCCCTTGAATCATGGTTTTTCAGATCAGCAAAACCAGCTCAGCTGTTTTCTAGGAATATCCCTACAAGGGAAGAAAGACATATGGAACAAGTTCGGATCAGCAATACCAGGAAAATAATCACAGATTCAAAAGCAGCTACAAACTGGTTCAACTTCTTGAGTAGAACTTGACCCTTACCTAAGAAAGTGACTAAGATTCCTAGACATATGGGGTGGGAGGTATAATAGGGAAAGAGGGAAATTCCTGGTCATTGGAGTAGGGCAAACCCGTACAATTCACTAGAAGAAAATCATAAAAAACTAAGAAACCACTAAAGGAGGTGAATAAATTCTGGTATACCACAGCAAAATACTATACAGCCCCGAAAATGGATGAACAAAGATATCCACGTGTAAAATATCCTGGTATTATCATTTGGTAATGCTTGGAAGCCTGCAAGCAATGCTCTATAATTTTGCCTGGCACAGAGGAAATAGACAAAAGATGCTTGATACCAATAAAAACCTCATTCAAAGAAGTGATTACTTACTGAGTGAAGCAACAGCAGTGTGGAGGAAGCAATAAGGAAGACTCTAGGAGTTTCCATGTCATTGGCAGTCCTTTGTCTCTCACACAGACTGGGCACACCTGTCTTAGGCCTCCTTGCTTTCAAATATATTTCCAGTTCATTTCCTGTGGCCATGTGGAAATGCTTTCAAATATATTTCCAGTTCATTTCCTGTGGCCGTGTGGAAATATATGGCCCAAAGCTGGAAACACAAACCACCACCACAGTATTTATTACTCAATCTGTCTCCCATACTCAGGGACAAAGACACACCCTTTTGAAACCAGAACCACATAGCTCAGCATTTCCCAATTTCTTTGGCCCACTGAGACTGTCAGATTGGTCTGAGGCTGATTCATTGCCCAGAAACAGACAACTCCCCTGAGGAACCAACTTAGTAGTCTTGAGCAAAGGAGGGACACTATAAAGTGGTATTTTACCCAGTGGCTGTGGCCTGAGACCAAAAAGCAGGGTCTATTTTCTTATCTGCAAAGCCAGAAGAACCTGCACACTCAGACTTTGTGGGTGATGACAGGGCTGGCCTCAGCAAACAATTCTTGATTTATTCACTCTTCTGTCAACCAAATCTACTTGCCTCCAGGGGACATCCCCTGAGGAACTTCAGCATCTTTTGCAAACCTCCAGAGCTCAGATGGGCAGAGAGAAGCAGCAGCTGATTTAGGGTGCTTCTGAAGAGAGGAGAACTATACCCAGCCAGGCCTGGTGATGCTCAGCAGCCTAAAAGGGACAACATGGCAAAGAACGGAACCAAGGCCTACTCAGCCAGCGACTTTCCTTGCAGCCTGGTAAGCCACAATCTGAGATTTGATACCCCTTAGCACAGAGGTGAGGATGGGGCCAAGATGGGTAAAGGGATGGCTGTGAAATAGATGATCAGAAGGGGGTGGGGGAGTAGCCTGAGAGCTTAAGATATAATGCGCGGCCCAGCATATGCCAGGCTCTGAATTCAATCTCGGGTACCACATGCCACTATCAACCCCGATCCCCAGTGGGGATAGCCCCCATTTTAAAAAAAGCATACAAAAAGAGGGGAACGTTAAAAGCACTTGACAATCCAAGGGAGCAATTCCTCCCCCACTACCAAGACAGCAGTTTCCAAAGCTGATTCACAAAGAAAGTTCTGTTGGCTGGTAGAAAGGGGATTTTCCCCTAAAATGAGAAAAAATTGGCCCAGAATTAAGCACTTGATGTGAGGGAAGGAAGAAGGTTGGTAACAGAAATAGATACTGTCCTGTAAGTAGCAAATGGATGCACTTGTTGGAGCTTAGGGAGAGGCTGAGGCCCCAGAACTCAGCTAGTTTGGGGGCATTGCCCCAAAGATATATTTCTCTTACCCTTTTTATGAGGTTGGAAGAGAGAATTGAACACAACTGATACTATAATATGGAAAAAAATTCTCCTTTCTCACAGTAGAAAAGTTTGAGAGAGTTGTTGCTGGAGAGTTTGTGTAACATTAAACAAAGAATTTATTTCCCTTTGGGGATTTTCAAGTTTTGTTTTCAGGCCACACCCAGCCACCCAAGACTACTCCTGACTTGATGCACTCATAAAAGTGCTCAGGGGACCATTCAGAGCTGGGGACCAAACCCAAGGCTGCAGCACACCAAAACCTGTCCTGTAAGCTATCTTTCTGATCCCTAAACAGAGATGGAGTTTTGTTGTTGTTAGTTTAAGAGGGGTGTGTGTATGTGTGTGTGTGTGTGTTATGTCAGTTTCAAACAGAGTTTTACACAGGATGCAGGCATGTGCTATACCGCTGAGCTACATCCCAGCCTTTTTTTAATGAAATTGGTTAGAGATAGAGATAGAGAGAGATGATAGATGATAGATGATAGAGAGATAGAAAGAGAGATAGATAGAGACATAGAGAGAGAGAGATAAAGAGAGAGTGATAGAGAGAGAGATAGCTAGATAGAGAGAGATAGAGAGATAGAGATAGATAGAGTTAGCTAGATAGAGATAGAGAGATAGAGAGATAAATAGAGAGATAGAGAGATAAATAGAGAGATAGAGAGATAAATAGAGAGATAGAGAGAGATAAAGAGATAGAGAGATAGAGATAGAGAGATAAATAGAGAGATAGAGAGATAGATAGAGAGATAGAGAGAGATAGAGAGAGTTAGAGAGATAGAGAGAGATAGAGAGATAGAAAGAGATAGAGAGAAAGATAGAGATAGATAGAGAGAGATAGGTAGATAGATGATAGAGATAGATAGATAGATAGATAGATAGATAGATAGATAGATAGATAGATAGATAGATAGATAGATAGATGATAGATAGATAGATAGATAGATAGATAGATAGATAGATAGATAGATAGATAGATAGATAGATAGATAGATAGATAGATAGATAGATAGATAGATAGATAGATAGATAGATAGATAGATAGATAGATAGATAGATAGATAGATAGATAAAGAATTTGGGGGCCAGAGCAATAGAGCATGGAGGGCATTTACCTAGCACACGGCTGACCTGGGTTCAATTCCTGGCATCCCATATGGTCCTCCAAGCACCGCCAGGAGTAATTTCTGAGCAGAGACAAGAGGAGCCCCTGAGTATCACTGGTGTGACCCAAAAAAGCAAACAAAAAAAATTTTTTTTACCCAGAAACGAGAAACCTTAGCTTGGACCTTTAGAACAATCTCTTTTATTTGCAGTTGGAAAAATAAAGAGGTAAACTTGAAGCCTGATCAGTAAACAGAGATTACTGGTGTGACTTAGAGGTTCTTGAGTCCACCAAAAAGGAGCCAACCCCAGAGAGTAAGAGTTTTCCCAGTTGAGGTCCAAGTGTAGGCATGAAAAGTTTGCATCGGCTGCTGTCATGAGAACCAGTCTTCCCGGGGAGAGTCTGACTAGGAATGTCAAGATGCTAGAAAGGGAACATGAACTAGAAGACAGAACTAGATGACTCAAAAGGTACACATGTATGTAGGCATTCATGCACTTGCACACACAAACACACACATACACACACAAACACATACACATACATATGCACACTCAATATCTATCTGTATCTCTGTGATGTGAGTCCTTGTCTAGAACTGACACAGACTTCTACAAAATCCAGAACAGAGACAAATCAAATTAAAAAATTACCACGAGGGTATCTTAGAAAAGCAGGGATTCTTGAGAAAACATACAGCAGCAGGACAAGTGTGTCAGTGCCTGAGAAACCTGAGTGTAAGTCCCCACTCGAAACTCCTTCTTGTGATGTCATCTCAGGCAAGCCCCTGTACATCTGTCAGCCTTATTTCTTCTACTTCGTTTTTTCATATTTATATAACAAATTATTTTAATCAATATTTTATTATAACACCATGAGATATACAATTACAAAGATGTTCATGTTTGAGTTTCATTCATAGTGTTCCAGCACCCATCCCTCCACCAGTGCCTATTTCCTACCACCAATGTCCCCAATTTCCTCCACCCCACCCCAGCCTGCCTCTATGGCAGGTTCTTTATCTCTTTTCTCTCTTTCATTCTTCCTTTCTTCCTCTTTCTCTCTCTCTCTTCCTTTTCTTATACATTGTGGATTGCAATACATACATTTAGAGGTGCTCATGTATATCTTTTTTGCCTATATTCAATGCTCAGATCTCACCTGGTATTATCATTTTCAAAGGGAACAGTATTAGCACACTGTTCCCTTATCTGTCTTTCCTAACCTCTGACTCCCACATGTTTGTGGTATACCAGATTTTGAGATATCGGGCTGGCAATTTTGTGCCCATGCATCTTTCTGGATTGGGCTGTGTTCAGCTGTGCAGTCCAGACCTTGAGGATGACTGTGGTGGTGTGGCATGAGGTTTTCTGGCCTCTGAGAGTCTGTAGGGGAGCAGTTGAGGACCAAAACCTGCCCCCTTCCAGGATGCCCCATCAGCCTAGCACAGGGAGGGCAGGCAGAAATTCCGCCCTGCACCTGAGTATCTGGTGTCTGGCCTTGGCACCAGTTCTGGATGGGGCCGTCAGGCCTTTGTGGAGAGGGCTGAAGTAGGGGAGGTAGCCGCAGCTTCAGCTCCCTGAAAAATATTTCCTCCACTTTAAAAGAGATCAAGAGGCTGGAGAGATAATACAGTAGGTAGGACATTTACCTTGCACATGGCCAACCCGGGTTCAATCCCTAGCATCCCATATGGCCCCCCAAGCACTGCCAGGCATAATTTCTGAGTGCAGAGCCAGGAGTAACCCATGAGCATCACCAGGAGTGACCCAAAAAGCAAATAAAATAGAGAGAAAGGGCTGGGGAGATAGTATAGGGATTAAGACATATGCCTTGCACACAGCCAACCCCTGCTCAATCCCTGACACCACATATGGTCCTCTGAGCCCTACCAGGAGAGGTTTCTGAGAACAAAGGAGTTAACCCTAATAAATGTCAATGTGACCAAAAAGAAATAAATAAATAAAATAAAGATAACAGTGAAATGGTCCAGGGTTAAGACATGTGTTTTGCACATGGTTAATCACAGAACTGTATGATTCCCAAGCACTCTAGAGTGGCCTAGACTCCCAAGCACCACAAACGTGGCCATGGTTATCCCAGCACTACAGGGTCCAAATAATGCTGAATTATTGAGCCCTTGCACTCAACCATTGGCTGAGATTCTCCAGAAGGGACCCGCAGTCCTCCTGAGCACTACTTTGGAAGCTCCTAGAAAAATAAAATTGACTGAAGCTAAACATGCATCCTGCAATGAACTCAAGATATACAGGAGTTTAATATGATTAAATCCTGTGTCCTGAGCTGGAGAAAACATGCCCACACGTGTGTGTTCTCGCCACTCGTGCACACGCAGGCGCACACACACACACACACACACACACACACACACCATATTCCAGGAGTAATGGCAGGTTTTTGTGGACCATACCCTTGTCTGCCTTCTCACACACCCATCTCAGATGTTAACACACCTTGAATCTTGATTAGCAAACCTGCATTCAGGTCACTCTCCAAGGAGCCAGATACAAGTTCAGTGAGGCCTGGAGCTTAGATCCCTCTATCCTACCTATATCCTCTTTCCAGTCTTCCCTAGCCATGCCAGTGACAGCACAGAAGCATTCACAAGTACAGGTTCTAGAGACTAGCAAAGCTGGATTCAAATTCTGCCTCTGCTTTAAACCGACTGGGTTGACTTGAACCAGGTACCCACTTCCCTAAGTCTTTCTCCTCCTCTGGAAATGTTGATACTAAATCCCTCTATTCTGGGATCGTCTTGACTGTTCAAGCGGAAATGCATGAAAGCACTGTTTACCAGGGCTCATGGGGTTGCACTTCTGCATCTCTCATGATGAAATAAGGGTAAATCAGGGTGAAATCTGCCTTCCCCAGAGGTAGAGGCTGGAGGGGGTGAGTCCTAGCAATGCTGCCTTTGCTGATTAGTAGGGTTGTGACACTAAGACAGACCCTTCATCTCCTTGAGCCTCAGTTTCCTCTCTGGCACAAGAGCTACAATGCATTCCAGGCTTCGGGGTTTCTAGAAAGCTCAACTAAGAACGTAGAAATTGAATGATAAAAAGCTCTGTAGTATAACTCCATTAATGGTAAATTGCTATTTAGCTCTGACTTCTCTAAGCCTAAAAGGCTTTCATCCCATAATTACCTGAAATTACAGCAGGAAAGAGATGAATATTAGCAGTGAAAGAGATAAGATTGAAGCAAAGGATTTTGAAACATATCACGGCACAAAATTCACTTGAAATGGGACATTGAAATTTTGTCTTAGTTCTGTGTTGTTGCTATTATAACTTTGCTCTGGACTGGGATTCTTTTTTGGTTTTCTGAGAAGATGTGTCTTCTTTCTTTGCTTGAGTATTACTAAACAATACAATTGTTCCAGTTAAGAGCTTTAATGGGCCTTATGGTTCTTATGACTTGTCAAAATAGAAAGCAATGAGGAAGCCAGGGAGATGGCTCAAAGGACTGGAGAGCATGCTCTGCACTCAAGAGGCCTGGGTTTGATCCCTGGCACCGCATGGTCCTCTGAGCACTGCTGGGAGCAATCTCCTAAACACCAAACTGGGAGTAACTCCAGTTGTGGCGCAAAAAACAAAACAGAAAAGAAACAAAATCACTGAGACCAAATGCAGCCATTCTACAGCAAGAATGTGCAAGAATGGTGGTTCCCAGGAATGGAATCCTCTCAAGGCATCCATGCCAAACGCCGTGCTCAATCTTAGAATTCAGGCAGAAGAGGGAGAGGTCTTGTAGCTGCTGGTTGAGTCCCAGCACTATTGTCTAAAAAGGTCCCATCCATCCACAGGGGTAATAATACTCACCTGTTTGTGCTGCAGTACGGCCTCAATGAATAAGCAATGGACTGAGTTAAGCCAAGTTAAAACAAGGTTCAGGAGCCGGAGCGATAGCCCAGGGGGGTAGGGCGTTTGCCTTACACGCGGCCGGCCTGTGCTGGCCGGGTTCGAACCCCGGCGTCCCATATGGTCCCCCAGTACTGCCAGGAGTAATTCCTGAGTTCAGAGCCAGGAGTAACCCCTGAGCATCGCCAGGTGTGACCCCCCCAAAAAAAAAAAAAAAAACAAGGTTCAGTGGAAACATTGAGGACTTAGGTTACTTCTCTACTTGCAAACATCGTTCCACAGAATCTCCCTCTTGCCCTTCCTAAGGAAAGTGTGTGGGTTAGGATTCATGAGTTCCTTTTTACTATGGAGAAACTGGAGTCTTAAAGAAGTGGCGTGTCCTGTCCCAAAGACAGATGGGAAGATGAGGGTCCCTGTGAGCCCTGGATTCAAGTGAGGAAAGCCCTGTTGTCTCTCAAACCAAGAGTTCTGAGATGATTCTCCCACCCAAAGCAGAACAGAAGAGCACGTTTGCTCGAAGGGAACCAATGTGACTATTCTCCAAACATGAACTACTACCATCCCATTTCAGATCTGGGCCTGAAAGGCCTGGGACCAGAGCTGCCCACGTGCCCGTGTTACAGGGTCATTATACCTGCTCAGGGTAGGCAGGTCCACCTGTGACTGGAAAACCAAAACATTCCATCCCACAGTTTCCAGGAGCTGACGTAGGTGACCACTGTTCCCCTACTGAGGGAAAGCTCCCTCGGCAGGCCACGCCAGCAGGTTTCCGTAAAGTTGTCTTCTGGTAACTTCTGGTAGCTTCTATAAAGTCATCTTTTGGTAGCTTCCAGGCACCAGCTCGTCATGGTTTTCCTACACCCCTCCCACCCTTTTAACGTGGGAATGAAGAGACCCAGAAATGAAGAAATTGTCATCTAAGTTCCCCAAGACTATATATCTAAGTGACCAGGATCCTAGTCTCTGAGAGTTAGCCCCTGTCATCCTAGCCTGGACCAGGTTGGTTGACAGCATATACAGCAGGGCGGAGACTGTGTCCCAAGATGGGAAATAAGCAAACAGAAAATACATTAGGTTTGGTTGGGGCTGGAGTGATGGTCCAGTGGGTAGGGCGTTGCCTTGCGCGCAGCCAGCCCATGCCGGTCCGGGTTCGATCCCCAGCATCGCATATAGTCCCCCGAGCACCACCAGGACTGATTCCTGAGTGCAGAGCCAGGAGAAACCCCTGAGCATTGCCGGGTGTGACCCAAAAAAGAAAAAAAAAAAGAAAATACATTAGGTTTGGTGGGCCACTTCCTGTCTCTGTCACACATTCTTCTTGGCTAAGTCTTCACTTTTGTGTTTGGAGTCTTTTGACACTGGCAACCTTCCTTAGTTCAAGGTCACTTGTTCACAGGTCTGGGGTAGAATTAGCTCCTAAGGTCTGGGTTTGTGACTCGCTCACTCACTCGTCTGGCACTCTTGGGCCATAAATGAAAACATTGTTCTAAAGGGCTTGGGTTCATTTTCCCATAGGAAGAGGAATTGTCGTTCACTCCTCAGTGATTGTTTCTACTCGGCCTCCAGAAACAAAAGTACTATAATTGTTCCAAAATCCTGGTTCTTTACTGGATCAATTGCTGGATTCCACTTTCAATGTTAAAGAATGCAGAGAGATGCCTCAGAGGAAGGCAAGATCAGGATAGACATTACAAAAAATCAGAACTAGCATGTGTCTGCCTTCCAAAGACAGGTGAGTGTATTCTCCCAGAGAGCAGCGCAGTGAGCTGGCAGAGGAGAGAGTGACACTTCAAGGTCTTTAACAGGGTCTCTGGCCCCAAGGGGAGGGACTGGGCTGAAGGTGCTGAGAAGACATCAATGCTTTGCTACACATCAATCCTTTGCAAAGGAGATAGATCTTGCCAATGGCAGGTGCCCAGATGGAGCCTGCTTAAATCAAAGGAGGGGATTCTTGAGCCATGGTGATGGGGGAGAGGGGCATCCCAAATATTGGGACATAGGATGGCAGAGTCAGGGACAAAGTGGTATAAGCAGGAGGTGAGAGCCAGTGCTTTTGATGTGAGCATCCATGACTGGCATAAAGAGGGTCTGAAGCCCATTCCTGCCCCTCAACCTTCGCCAATACTTGAGGGGAGCATTCCCACGGTGGGCGTTCCAATGAACTGATGAGCCGCTGGTGAGAGCGGGGGGTGATGCGTCAGCAGATACAGAGACAAAACAAGGGCTAGGTGAACAAATTAAGCTGAGCGGGGAATTTGGGAAAGTCACCCAAGAAATCCCCACTGCAGAGTGGCCTCCCCCCTCACCTTCCCCTTTTCTTCCCGCGAGAACCCCAATTCTAACTGGGCCCACAAAGTACCCAGATGAGACAAGAGTCTTATTTTCTGAGGTGCCTCAGAGTCAGGGAGGATCATTTCCAGGCAGCTGGGCAAGGCAGAATTCGTACAGAAGACCTAGGATGGGTTTCCTGACAGAAAGGCACGTCGTGCCCTGGTTTGTCATAAATAGACACTTTGTCTTTGGAGCAGCAGAGGACCTGTCACCCATCAGATCCCTCCGCACTAATAAATGCCCCCAATACGGCAGCCACTAGCACCTTGAGTGTCACTCGTGTGGCCAAGGAGCTGAATTTTTTTACTTTCATTTCTTCTTTTTTTTTTCCTCACCCCCACCCCCTTATTTTTGACATACTGCTAACTCTGCCTTGTCTCTCACCCTGTTCCTCACAAGTCACCTTAATTCTAGGTCAATGTCTTCCAGTCTAGTTTATTTTTGTGTCAGCTCATTCATTTTATTTCCTTTAATTGCCCACAGAGAGGAAGTTATACAATGCTTGTCATTTTCCCTCTGCCTTATTTTGTTTCTCATAATCCCCTTGAAGTCCTTCCATTTTACTGCAAATGGCAAAAATCTCATATTCTTTTACATAGCTGAATAGTATTCTATTGAGCATGCAGGCCACAACTTCTTTACCTAAGCATCTATTGATATCACTTCAGTGGATTCCATCTACTAGCTATTAGACATAATGCAACAATAAACACTGGGATAGATTTGATTTCATTTTAGTTCATCTACATTGAAACAGCTGCATTGGGACTGTCGTATTGGTCGTCTAGAGTTACAGAATTTCTGATCAATGGATCTTTTTTTTTTGACAAGAGATTTTAATTTGCAAGTATAGAAAAATAAGAAATGGATGACAAGTCTAAATTTTTGACCTTTGCAAATTGGCAATGATGAAACCATTTTAGTATTTCCTGATGTACTTTTCTCTGCAGTTAAAATAACTTCTAGTTTACATGTAAGCTATTGGGAACAAAAAAAGATTCCCACAAAAAAAGATTCCCACAATGCATGGTGAGAAAATCACCCAGTTTACATTACTTGATAATAACAGTGATTAAAACAAGCAATGAAACTCTAATATTCATCTCCGCTGGGTATTCCTCACCCAGAAGATGCTCATAAAAGGAATGATCTAGTTATTAACTTTACACCTTTTGTAACCACCACGTGGATCTTAAGATACTTACTAGGCTTGCGACTAACCTGGGTTTGATTCACCGCACCACAAGGTCCCCAAGCATCAACAGTGACGACTCTGGAGACCCCCAAGTACCACTGAGGTAGCCCACATAATCCCTGTCATCACAGGACCCACACAGACCACACCCTCTGTCTCTTGTAGTGACCTGATTGCCCATTAGCCAAGATTTGCAGGGAGGGTGGCTGTGTCTTCTGAGTACTTCCCAGGAGCTGCCCCACCTCACCCCTCCAAAAAAAAAAAAAAGTGTCTCCAACCTTGATGTTGAACTATCTATTGCCAAACTCCTTGGGGGCTCTGAGGGGTTATTTTTTTGTTTAAATTTTTTTTCTTCCTTGCCTTCCTTATGTTAATGCTGTTGTAATGATTGGGGGGTTACACACACACACTTGGTTGTGGTGTTCACACAGTTGGTGTAGGTGCTCTCTAGGAGTGAACATCAGATCGTGGTGCTCACACTCTCCATTGAGGGGGAGGGGACTGTGGGGCTCCTCCCTCTCTCATTCAGGGTCACACCCTTGGCCACGGTAGTCTCACACCTTTTTAGCTGTGTTGCTCCCACACACCATCTGTGTTCCACCTGCAGTGCCGGAAATCACAGACTACAGCACTGCCAGCATCATGCTCAGCGCCTGTTGTGGCACTTGGGCTCGAACTCTCAGCCCTACACTTGCAAGGCAAGTGTTTTAGCTACTGAGCCATCACCCAAACACTGCATCCTTTAGAACCACCAGATCAGTTGCCTGAGAATCAGAAGGAAAGACCTTCAGGACTCCTGAGCACTGCTTTGGAGAACTGAAAAAATGGAATTTTTTAATGTTAATATGGTCTCACTCTGTTGCAGTTAGCTATATATTGTCAAAGGGTAATTTCTTTAAAAGGAGAATTTCTTAAAAGTGAGTTTCTTAACTTTAAAGGATCGTTTCTTTAAGAGAGCTGGAGAGATAGCACAAGAGGTTAAGACGCTTGCATCCAGCTGACCCCAGTTCAATCTCCAGACCACAGAGGGTCCCCTGAGCACCACCAAGAGTGATCCCTGAGCATGAAGCAGGGAGTAATCCCTGAGAACCACCAGGTGTGACAAAAAAATATTTTAAAGAGGAAACAGTCTGTGTATATCAATTGCTTCAGAGTCATTTTTGCACACAAAAATGAAATTTTAAAAATGAATTGACAAAGAAATGAACTGGTTTATTTTACAGGCATGCAGGAAACCCAATATATTTCCACCCCAGAAATCATTCATATATCTATAAACCAGACCCGTTTGCATTGTTCTCAGTTATCTACTACTTAAAGAGTTTTGAAATTGCTCAAAGGTCATGAACAGCACCAAGGCTTCGGAGCGGTACCTCATTTTCCACTGAAGACATCCGAAAAATCTTTTGGGTCCATTTCAAAATCATTTGCATCTTTCCTATAGCTTCTAGCTGGACCTCTATCTATGGGGCTTGCTGTGGGACTTAAACTCCTCTTGCTATGAGCTAGACTTCCAGAAAGTTCCACAACCTGGAGCCAGAAGAGCTCATGCAAGCTTGGAAGGTATGGAATGGGAGAGTCTGGAGCTCAGAAATCCACGACCCTTGGCTTTCTTCTACCTAAGCAGACACTGGGAACTAGAAAGAAAATATTTGTGCAAAGACAAGAAAAAAAAAAGACAGAGTAAGAAACGGACCTTGTCATCCACTGTACACATCTTGGGAGGAGGACTGTGTGAGGGTCTTTCCATAGCATTATTTGGGAGTTCACGGAACATTCCAGCCACGCTCAGTCTTGCTATGTGGGCCAGACAAACCAATGCCCAAGTCCAGTAACTCGATGCTGCTTGAGATTCACCAGGACCCCATGCAGCATTGCTCAGTGGGTGGGTATACAAGACCAGGGTTCAAACTCAGGGTCTCGTGCATGCCAAGCATACGCTCCAGCACTTAGAGCTAGCTTCAGACCCCCACAGACCACAGCTTTTAAGGCAAAGGAGCTGATAAAGGAGGGTACTGAGGGTCGACTCATCCCCACATGTCCCAAAGAGATTGATTACGAGGTAACCCCAGCTGAGTTCAGTCCCTGCCTGCCTTGTGCCAGGTGAGGTTCAAGTGGGACCCACTATCTCTGGGAAGATGCTCCATCGAATCATTTCCCTGGCCCTCCTGAGGGACCCTTACATCCCAAGGGTGACCCAAACAAGCAGCTTTCACTCCCCAGAGATCAGCAACAAAATGAAAAGCCTGTAACAGCCCCTGACCGGAGAGAGACAGGCCCAGGCTCCTCTCTGGTCCAGAATCCATTTCATTTAATTCCTGTCTATTTGCTTGGCCTGGCCTCAGACGTCACCACATCCCCTGTGCCACTAGAACAAATCTTGAAGAAAACATACAAAAAAGAGGAGAGTTATAAACAATTTCAATACCAAAGTCACACCCCGCAGGAGGGGAGCAAGAGCAAGGACTAGCCAGTGATGAAAGAACTGGCCTGTGGGACTAGGGGCCCAAGCTCCAGGGGCTGTAGAGGGAACCCACAAACCCTGGAATGTTTCCCAGCACATCAGAGCAGGTGGGGTGAAGTGAGCTTCAAGCTGCCCGCAGGGCCTGGCTCTGCCTGTCTCTGGCTTTTGTGATGACTGAGCATCTGTACCTCACCGCAGTGGGAGCAAGTTGGTCTCAGTTCTCTGCCACATTCTCAATTTCGGGGCATCCCTGAATTTTTTTTCTGCAGCAAGCATCAGAAAAGGCCCCAAGATAGAAAGTGTGTGTGGGGGTGAGGAGACAGGTGGGAGAGAGGGGTTGTTTTGTTTTGTTCCAACATGCAGCTCACTCATACCAACTTGTCACAGGGCCTTTCCCTTTCCCTGAGAGGAAATTTTGAAAAAGCACAGGAAGTCAGACAGGAAACAATCAGGCCTCTGGATGGGCCTCTTGCCATTTCTGGGGTCCACTGGAAAGCCCTAGGCGGACAGCACCACACCTCTCTCAGGAGGCCCTTTTGTCTCTCACAAGGTCCCAGACTTTCTTTCCTAATCATAAGAGAACATTTGACTCAATGTCTGGGAAAATGGGAAAAATAAGTTTCTAAAAGTAGAAATGAGTTAACTGAGGTCGCACAATTGATGCCGTATGTCTATCAGCTGTAGGAATGGGAAAAGGGAAGATAAGGTCATAGGGAAAGGAAGCAGAAGGCTGAGATGGAGGTGCTGTCTTTCCTGAGTCAAAAGCCTTTACAGAGAGAGAAAAGATAGGATCGAAGCAAGGTACTTGCCTTGCAGTCGAATTAAGTTACTGCTTCGAACCAGTACTGCATATCATTGCGCTGAGCAGCACCAGGAGAAATCCCTGAGCACAGAAAGAGTAAGGCCTGAGCACCACTAACTATGGCCCCAAATAAACAAGAACCCAACTCATTCTCCCACCTGCCTCTCAGGACAGCAGTGCTATCGGGGTACAGGATGGGTTGTGTTGTTGTTGTTGTTATTGAGTTCTGTAAGTGTCTAAATATATCCTGAATATGTGGTATGTAAAAATCTTCCACTCACTAGGGTGTCTTTTGATGTTAGCCTTTGTTTCTTTCACAGTGCATAAACTTTCTCATATGATATAGTCCTGTGTGTTTATTGTTTGCTTTTGTTTCTTTGCCAATGGAGTTGCATTATGGATAAATCTCTGAAATTGATATCACGGAGAATTCTGCCAACATTTTCCTTGATATGTTTTATAAGTTTGCTTCTAACAGCAAAGTTCTTAATTATTTGAATTAACATTTGTGCACATATGAGATAGGGGTCAGATTTTTTTTCTCATATGTGGTTAACCTCTTGTCCCAGAAGCATATGTTGAAGGGGCTTCCCTTGATCCATTTAATGCTTCTTTGTCATAAATTAACTGTCCAGAGGCCGGAGTAATAGTCCAGCAGGGAGAGCATTTGCCTTGTATGTAGCAGACCCAGGCTTGACCCCAGCTTCTTATATGGTTCCCAGAGCACTTCCAGGGTAATTTTTGAGTGCAGAATCAGAAATAACCCGAGTAGGACATTTGCCTTGCATGCAACCAACCGGGTTCTATCCCGGTATCCCATATGGTTCCCCAGCCACCGCCAGGGAGTAATTCCTGAGCAAAGAGCCAGGAATAACCTCAGAGCATAGCCAGATGTGACCCTGTGACCCCCAAAGGGAAAGAAATAACCCCTGAGAACCACCAGATGTGGTCCCCAATCAAAATTAATTAATTGTCCATTCATTCAAGAGTTTACTCCCGAGCTCTTGATTCTAGTCCATTGTTTGGAGAATCTGTTTTTGGGTTGGTTTTTTTTTTTTTTTTTTTTGCTTTTTGGGTCACACCCAGTTATGCTCAGGGGGTTTCTCCTGGCTCTGCACTCAGGAATTACTCCTTGCAGTGCTCAGGAGACCATATGGGATGCCGGGATCGAACCCATGGAGAATATGTTTTTATCCCTCCCTATCAGACTGTTTGATTATTATTACTTTATAGTATTGTTTAAGATAAGGAAATTAACATTTTCAAGTTCTTTTTTCTCAGAATTGTTTGGCTATTTAGGGTGTTTTATAATTCTATACAAATCTTAATAATATTTGTTTTATTTCCTTGAAGGATGTCATAGGAATTTTGATAGAAATTGCATCCACACCACACAGTGCTTTATTTATTTTTTTATTTTTGCTTTTGGGGTCATACCCAGCAATGCTCAGGGGTTACTCCTGACTCTGCACTCAGGAATTAATCCTGGTGGTGCTCAGGGACCATATGGGATGCTGGGGATTGAACCTGGGTTGGCACAGGCAAGGAAAATGTCCTACCTTCTGGACTATCGCTCTGGCCCCACCACACAGTGCTTTAGAAAAAAATGCTCTGTTCATTATGTTACTTCTTCCTACTCATGAACATGGAATACTTTCATTTCAATTTTTGTATGACATTTTAAAACAATTATTTGTCTACAGACATGAATGGTTGCCATCACCCCTAGTTGGTATAATCGATCATCAATTAAGTATGTTCAAGTCAATGACAAAGTGCACATAGGAACCCTGTTCTCATGTACAGCCCAATAAGCTATACTGCCAGGGTACTAAGACTATCTAGGATTACATGGCACCCTCTGATGCTCCCACAATGAAAATCTCTAATGCCACATTTCTCAGGATATATATCCATAATTAAGCAACACTTGGTATCACACCATGATGAATTTATGAACTTGGGCAAAAGCAAGTTGCCAATAAAACTATTCTCTTGAAGAAGACCTGAGGCTTCTCATAGAAGTCAACATCCAGAGAGAAGAAACATTTTCCCACATTAGAGGAAAAACAAATATATTGCAGAAGGTGCTGAGATGTTATGAACTACGAAGAGTTTGAGGAATTCTGTCCCATCACTCCCCCTTAACCCATTCCTGGAAGGGTTTAATAAAGATATTCTCAGATATTAAGCATGGGGCACCTTTATTAAAGGGGTGGGGAGAGTTCAAGTTCCCTTTGCACCAGCAGAGCCGTATGTTTACACACAGTCCTATATGCACCCTCAGTTAATTAAATGGAAAGAGGAAGCAGTCTGAAGTCTGCACCAGGGAACAGAAAAGTCTCTGTTTTTTAGGGAAAACTATTCTACATATTCTCATGAGAAAGCCATAGGATTAAGGTTTCTGGATTTCTGATCACTGTATCACTGTCTTCCCATAGATCATCGATTTGCTCTAGTAGGCACCAGTAACATCTCCATATGTCCTGTCACATGCAAGATAGCCCAAGGGCATCTGCCCACTCCAAGAACATAAAGAGCCTCAAACCATTCCATCAAGTCAGGGGAATGAGGCCTATAATTGTTACTGGTATTTGGCATGTGAAATATGACACGGGTAGCTTGCCAGGCTCTGCCGTGCAGGTGGGATTCTCTTGTAGTCACCTCAAAACTCGAGCATTTCATTACATGATGGTATAATTAAAGTATAAAAGAGATATCCTAACTAATACATCTACAAGTGCTTAACACTCTCTCACCCAGAACATAGCTGCTTCTCAGAAAGATTTGACCTACCACTTTAATCAGGTAGCAGAATCGTGATTCTATAGAGACAGGCTAACACTGTGTATGCTTGAATTCCTGAATAAAAAGCCCTTTATGGATAAAGCAGTTTGTCTCTGTCATGGATCAGGTGGTTGATCTAAGTGGTAATATTGAAATAAAGTTCCAAATTCCAACTCCCATAGTGTGAGAGGGAGTGTGTCTCATCGTATTGGGTAGAACACAAGAGATAGAAAGTAAAATTGTGGGACAGAGCAATAGCACAGGGTAGGCCATTTGCCTTGCATGCGGCCAATCTGGGTTTGATCCCCGGCATCCCATATGGTCCCACATGCACTGCCAGGAGTAACTTCTGAGCGTAGAGCCAGGAATAACCCCTGAGCATCACTGGGTATTACCCAAGCAAAAAAATTAATGAATTAGTTTTTTTTTAATTTTTTTATTATACCACTGTGAAACATACAATTACAAAGGTGTTCATAATTGGTTCTTGGTAATACAGTATTCCAGCACCCATCCCTCCACCAGTGCCCCATTTCCACCACCAATGTATGTACCCCTCCCCCTCCCGCCCCCCAGGCCGCCTTAATAGCAGGTACCCCAGTTTCCTCTCTTTCTCTCTCTATCTCTCTCTGTCTCTGCATCTCTCTCCCTCTTATTTTACACATTGTGGCTAGCCCTGCAGATATTTAGAGTTTATCACTTAAGTCTCTTTGTGTATATTCAGTGGTGAGTTTTAATCTGACATTACCATTTCCCATATTTAGTAAAACACTGGTATCTATTTATATCCTATCCTATTAATGAATGCAGTCATTCTATATCTGTCCTTTTCCTTCGGACTAATTTCACTCAGCATGATAGACTCCATGTCCATCCATTTGCAGGTAAATATCATAATTTCATCTTTTCTGACAGCCGCATAGTATTCCATAGTGTAGATGAATCACAGTTTCTTTAGCCAGTCCTCTGTTCTCGGGCATTTAGGTTGTTTCCAGATTCTAGCTATAGTGAATAGCACAGAGATGAATAAAGAGGTACAGATAGTGTTTCTGCTATGTGCTTTTCGGTCTCTAGGGTATATTCCCAGGAGTGCTATTGCTGGATCAAATGGGAGCTCAATATCTAGTTTTCGGAGGAATGCCCATATAGCAATCAGGGAAGAAAAAAGACATTAAGGGCATCCAGATAGGAAGGGAAGAAGCCAAGTTATCACTATTTGCAGATGACATGATATTATACCGAAAACCCAAAACTCTCTACCAAGAGGCTCCTAGAAATAATACATTCTTATAGTAGAGTAGCAGGGTACAAAATCAATACCCAAAAGTCAATGGCCTTCCTATATGCAAACAGCGAAAGAGAAGAAAGGGGCATTAAAGATACTATCCCATTCACAATTGCACCGCAGAAAATCAAATACCTAGGAATCAGTTTGACAAAGAATGTAAAGGATCTCTACAAAGAAAACTACAAAATGTTACTTCAGGAAATAAAAGAAGACCTGAGGAAATGGAGACACATTCCCTGCTCATGGATTGGAAGGATTAACATTATCAAAATGGTAATACTCCCTAGAGCTTTATACAGATTGAATTAGTTTTTTTTTTAATTTTTTAAAAGAGAAAGTAAATAAAATTATTCATTTGTTTTTGGTTCACACCCAGTGGCACTCAGGAATTCTTCCTGGTGGGCTCGGGAAACCATACGAAGTGCCTGGGCTGAAACCCACATCAGCCACTTGCAAGGCAAACACCTTACCCGCCATGCTCTATCTCCAGTCCAACAGTTGGAAATCTTGAGACTATAGGCATCCCAAAGCTTGGTCACTGTCATCCCAGGAGACAAGGACCAATGCTTCTCTCTAAAGAGAGAAAATTTGAAGCCAGAGAAATAAATAGTACAGAAGGTACTTGTACTTAGTATTATTCAGGACATTCACTTGTCCTGAATGCAGCCAACCCAGATTAGAATCCCTGGTACTGCATATGGTCTTCCAAGCACTACATAGGTTACTCCTGATCACAGATCCAGGAATAGCCCCTGAACACCTCCAGGCATGGTGAAAAAATAAAAATAACAGAAGAAAAACTTCAACCTCATGGTTTTGACCCAATTTAGCATCAATTGATGAATGCCAAAACACCTCTATTGATAGCCACCGTTCCGCCCCACCCCCACCCCCGGCCAGACATCACTGTCTCACATGAATAACATTGACAGGAACAGAATCCATAGGTGATACCCCTTCTGGGGTCTACTCAGCCCCTCACAGAGCTGAGGTGATCCTGGGAGGCTTCCATCTCATAGCTGTCAGTGTGTGGTGCTGACACCCTCTTCTCTCTCCCTCATCCTGAATTTATAATGCAGTGGACTCACACACTCTGCCCCAAGGGGAAAAGGAAGGCATCTCTTCTACAATGAATTGCCAGCCTTCAGGAGACAGACTGAAAGGATGGAGATAGAGTGAGACAAGCCTCCTGCCACCATCTACTTAATAAGCTCATAGGGGTTATAGGCTAAAAATGTACTCAAGCGATGAGGCAATGAAATAGCGCTTATTCCCCTTTCCCACAGGACCACATTATAGAAGTTTTTTTCTCTTCTGTAAACAGAGAAGAGAAAACTGTGTTGGAATTTAGTGCATGAGGAGCTGCCAAATGGCCATAGAAAGAGACCCGAGCTGTGGAGGATGGAAGTAGGTGATCCCATACCCTATTCTAAGAAGAGAGTTGTGGCCCCAGTATTCCCGCTGTGCTCCCAAGACTCATAGAACCACATTCTTTCCTTTCCCAGCCTTCATTGTTCCCCATAACTTAAAGGGAGTAGAAAGATCAGAAAGAGGCTGTATAAAACTTTCAGGATTCAGGATCTCAGACCTTCAGGATTCAGTCTTTCAAAAACGGTTTGCTAAAATGGATCAATAGATCTTGTCAATAGGTGGAATCAACTGCAAGTGTGTGGGACTCAGAGGTTAGGTAAGACAGAGAAGAGAATAGTGTGCTAATAATAGTTGGAAATGATAATACCAGCCTAGAACTGAGCATTGAATATAGGCAAAGGGATATACATGACAACCTCTAAATGTATGCTTTGAAAGCCACAATGTGTAAAGAGAAAGGAGAGAGAAAAAGAGAGAGAGAGAAAAGAGAAAGAGAAAGAGAGAGAAAAGAGATAAGGAGCCTGTAACCATAGCAGAAGACTGGGAGAGAGGGGAGGGAACTGGGGACATTGGTAGTGGGAAATGGGCACCGGTGGAGGGATGGGTGCTGGAACACTGTATGACCAAAACCCAAACGTGAGCATCTTTGACACTGAAAATAAAAAAAGAACCAGGATGTGCAGATACTAAGTAAGTGGATCTATCTTTTGTAGTGTTTAAACCAGTAATCAAATGAAAGATTTACTTTTTGGAGAATTGTTAGAATCACTTTTATTTTTATAGCAAAAGAAAAATTACCAAGTGAGTGTCTCACCCAACAGCATCAAAACAAATCGTGCTTTTATCCTCCTATCTTTAAGGAAAACCTGATTACATTTGCTGCAGCTAAACCTCTTGCATTGACTGTGATGAAGCTATAAATCACCATTAATGTATTTGTTAAGAATGTTTTAATATTCATATTTACCATATTTTACAAATTTAACTTTTACACAAGCCATTATTTTGTGACTTACATAGATATAAAAGAGCGTTTGAAGTAACTGATGATAAAGGATTAGAACCTATAGCAAAAACAACCCTACATTACCAATTATATGAGCAGTAGGGGAATTTTAATTTTCTAAAAACGTTATCAGGAGCTCAACCATGAAGACTAGGGAAAAAATGTATTTGTTAAAAATTTGGGGGTTTTCTTCTTCTCTCTTGCTGACTTATAAATTGTCAAGAAAAGCTCATATTTCTGAGGTTTTGTTTCTGACTTGGCCAAGGTAGGACTGACACCCAAGTCCCTTGCTTCCTGGTTTAGTTCTCATGTCTTCGTGTTATGAATTTGTTCTCTCTGAAAAGTCTTTTTGTCTCTGAAATAGACTTCCCAATCACTAGGTAGAGCTTGTGAAGACTTTCAAAATGACTCACTGAGAAGCAAATATTCCCCATCACAGAAACAATTCTGAATACAAACACCCCACACCCTGGGTCTATGCCAAAGCTCCATGGACAGTCCCCAAATCAATATGGCAACAGAGAAGTTAATCACAGACCATGTCAGAGCAGGGAAACTGGTACCCACTGCCTTCCACTGCCCCTTTCCTCCTTGTATTGGACAAAATGTAAATAGAATTCTCTGTCTCTCCTCTTCTCTCTCTTTCCTCTGCCCTCTCTCCTATTCTCTCTCCTCTGCCCTCTCTCCTACTCTCTCTCCTCTTCTCTTTCCTCCCCTCTCTCCTCTCTCTTCTTCCCTCTCCTCTCTCTTCTTCCCTTTCCTCTCTCTTCTTCCCTCTCCTTTTTCTTCCCTCTCCTCTCTCTTCTTCCCTTTCCTCTCTCTTCTTCCCTCTCCTTTTCTTTCCTCTCCTCTCCTCTCTATCCTCTTCTCTCTCTTCTCTCTCCTATACTCCTTCCTCTTCTCTCTTCTTTCTCTCTCCTCTCCTCTCTTCTCTCCCTCCTCTTCTCTTTCTTCTCTCTCCTCTTCCTCTCTTCTCTCTCCTCTTCACTCTCCTCTTCTCTCTTCTTTCCTCTTCTCTCTCCTTTTCTCTCTCTTCTTTCCTCTTTTCTCTATCCTTTTCTCTCTCTTCTCTCTCTCTGCCTTCTCCCTCCCCTCACCCCTCTTTATCTCTTTCCATTGAGTCCTCCAGTGCAGAAAGGCATTAATCTATGGTGGATGAGATGTTAAGATCACAATTCTCATTCTACCCTGTGCCCATGTGTTGGCCAAATAATAGTTACATGTCCCCTACCCTGTTTCTGAGTCCAGCCTTGAAATTTGCTTTGGCCAATAGAATCTTAGCAGAAATTATATAAGCAGAGCTGAGGAAAAATTTCCTGCTTGTTTCTATTCATTACCTATGGTTTCTTTAAGCATCCTGAGCTATTTAAAATATTCAAGTCACCCCACTGCCCCGGCCATGATCAGCCTGTATCAGCCAGCCAGGCCACACTACATATGTATCCATACCAAAGACAGTCAATTTCAGCAAAGCTGCCGAAATAGCGACTCTAGTGGTGGATCCATGAATAGGTCTTACCACTAGACAGTGGGGTTTTGTGGTTGTTCCTTGGCATTATTGGAGCAATAAATAACTGAGTCAAATCTGGCATTTGTCAGTGTTTTATATGTCCTAGTCTCTAACCCAATCTAAAGAACAAACAGTCATGTTAGCCTTTCCTCCTGGCATTCCAATCTGGAACATACCCACAGAGCACTGCTTCTAAACACACGAGGCCCTTGCTCGACCATCCCCAACAGAATTTGCAAGAATTTCTGTCATCTTAAGAACAAGAAAATTAATGTAGAGGGAAATTAAAATAATGCAATATCTGCAAATATATACATTCAATATATCAACAAAACAAAATTTTAAAAATAATAGCTTTTAAGGAAGGAGGAAGGAAGGAAGAAAGAAAGGAAAGAAAGGAAGGAAGAAGCAAGGAAGGAAGGAAGGAAGGAAGGAAGGAAGGAAGGAAGGAAGGAAGGAAGGAAGGAAGGAAGGAAGGAAGGAAGAAATGGAGAGTGCAATAATGTACACTTTTGTGCTCTTATTCTTTATCTATGGGCCACATTGACAGTGCTCAGGGGCTATTCCTAAGGTTGGGCCTATTCACTGCTCAGGATATTGGTGTTGCGGCTGGAACCCTTCATGGAAACTACATACTTTTGAACTACATTTGAGTGATTCCAGAGCCCCACCAAACCCTTTATTTCAAAGGAAAGCAAAGATTGTATATAAGGAAAATGTGAACAGGAAATGAAGAACTAAATAAACAATCTCAGGCTTATAAATTGAACAGGGCTTTAATAGAATATGATTAAAATAAATCTTATCTAAATCTAAAAAAAATAATAGCTTTTAGACATATAGGGGATGATTCTCTCATATGGAAAAATACAATAGTGGATATTCCAGGCATCCGATTTTGCGAAGGTCACCCATAATCCTGTTTTCTATATGCTTTACAATCTCCCATCTCATAATCCAAGATAGCTGCTCCCACTCCAGCCATCGCCTCAATTCCAGTCATCAGGATGAGGAAAACAAGAATATCTCTAGAAATAGCACAGTGCTTATTTGTCATTGGCCAAGATTAGTTTCATGACAGCCTCTATCACAAAGAAGACTGGATAACAAATCTTTATTCCAGATAATTTCATATGTTCAGTCACCAGTTCGTGTCTCTATTATAAAATGGCTGGTAAAGTTAGTAGAGTCCGTTTCCAAATGCAGACAAATTTGCATGAAACAGACCTAAGTGCATATCACATCTCAACAGGAGGCTCAACTTGTATCCCTCACGCAAAAGAAAATATACTTTCTTTGAACCTTAGAAAGATATCCTGTACAGTGGAAGCAACAGAGTTCATGGCAAGGAGTAGCAAAAGCTCCTGGTGTCTTTTGTTCTTCCAGAATCATAGTTAAAGGGCACTCTACAGCCAGTGCCTCAGAAAACGACCTATTTACACAGCCAGAGGACCTTCAGTGGAAAATGTTTAGTGAAATTAGTGGAGCAAACACCAAAGTGAAGCTAACATTCAGCCATGCTGATCTCCCTTAAAGTGACCCTTATCGGGGCTGTGGAGACATGCAACAAACTAAAGCCCAACATGTGCTCACTGCGGGGCGGCGACCAGGGAGACCCGAGGGAGAAACTGTTGTGGGACCCCCAGAAGGCCACTGAGCCTGAGCATGCCCGGCGCTTCAGGGCACCCAGCTCGCCCGGGGCTTCAGTCCAAATTTTGCAGCAGCTTGGGCCCTTCTGGTTTTGCAACTGGGACAACCTTAATACTGGCAAATTACTGGGTTCCATCAGAACCCGCATGTGAGCACATATGAGCGGGAGCCCGGTGTTTCACTTGGGGCTGGGGCTGAGTTCTGACCCCCCAGGGTATCTTCACTGGGGTCAGCTCCTGTCTATCCCAGCGGGAGTGCCCGGGTACCTGAGGCCCTGCTTCTTCTTCTTCTTTTTTTTTAAACTTTTTTGAGTCAAACCCGGCAATGCTCAGGGTTTATTCCTGGCCCTACACTCAGAAATTACTCCTGGCGGTGCGCGGGAGACCATACAGGATGCCAGGAACCAAACCCAGGTCGGCCTAGTGCAAGGCCAAAAGCCCTACCAGCTATCGCTCCAGCCCCAGAGGCCCTGCTTCTGATCCCGCTCTCCTGCCAGGCCTCCCTGCTGGGGACCCTGATCCCTGTGGGCAGGAACGAACCCATGGTCATATTTTGTTGTCCTTGTTTTATTTTTTTGTCTGTTTGTTTTTCTTTTTTGGTTCATACCCAGAGATGCTCAGGAGTTACTCCTGTCTCAGGATTTACTCCTGGGGCTGCTCAGGGGATCATATGGAATTAGAAAAAAAAGACTAGAGCCCATGTTTCAGATATGGGGATCACAGGTTCAGTTCCCAACACCACATCCATGTCTAAGCACAAGCTGAGAATAGCCCCTAACCACTCACCCACCCCACCCCACAACGTCTAGTTCTTTCCCTGCAGCACTCCTAGGCTCTCCTATGGAGTTCCAGCACTCCCTAATTAAGTCAGGGGAGGGAATTATCTTTTCAATTTCTGAAACTATTGAATTTTACTTTTTAGAGTTTATCCAAACCACCTTAAGAAATCTCTATCCCGTGCCTGGGGAGTTAGCAACCTGCCTTGAAGTCAGTTAGACAAGTGAAGAATCCTGATTGTATTCAATGGTGCTTGGGGGCTGGGTGGGTTGGAGTTTAGGATGAACTGTCTCCAGCCTTGCCTTCCCAGGGCAATTTCTAACCTTTCCAGTTGAATGGATGGTGGGAAAATGATTCTCCATCGCAAATGGACATAGCATCTCTACAACTGGACTCCTGGCTACAGACAGAGAAGACAGCAAGGGAAGAGTGTAGAACCCCAGAAAATAAACTTTACTGATTGGAAACCTGGAGTTTTTCCTTCTTGGCTGGTGGAGTTGTTCTTTTTTCCGTAAGAATGTGTCTATGTCTTTAAACTTACTTTTCTGGGACTGGGAATACAGTAGAGCACACACCTTAGTGCATGGAATTCCCTAGGCTTAATTCCCGGCACCACAAAAATAAAATAAAAACAGGGCTGGGACTCTTCAAGAGTTTGAGAGCATGTGAGACCACCACAGGGCCCCCCAGGCTCAATCAGAACTAAGCCACAAGCACCATGCTAGGAGCAGCTCCCAGCAGCAACAAGCATGACCTCCCCAAACCTAAAAAAAAAATTTAGCAAAAATAATAATAATTGTTTTAACTTTTCTTTCCTCTATAGCTAGGCACACTATGAGGGTATGTTTCTCCTTTCTTTACTTCTTTTAAACAAAGCAACAATACACACAGGGGTCCCCGACATCTGGCGACCCTGGGTGGGCAAAACACCAAAGCTCGCAGATTAGCTAAATCTGTCATCCAACACACAGATTCTTACTAAGTCGAGTTCATTTAAGCATCATCCTTCATATATGTGCATACTGGGGAGTGGGTGTGATATAAGCAAACACAATGAAAAGTGTTGGTTCTCAGAGTGGGAAAAGAAAAGGATGGGGGGGCATGTGGTTTATCCTTCAATCACTCATCCCATCCTCACCTGCATCTACCTCAAATAATACAGTCGTCAGGGTAACATCAGGAAGGCATTAATGTCCTTCCAAGACATTTTTTCCAGTGCAGGACAAGTCACTTCAAACCTGCCAGAAGTTCTTTCCCTAAGCAAGGTGGAAAAGGTGAAGGCCCATTCAGAGATAAGCAAAGGAGAGACTTCCTTGAGTGGGCATCATGGATGTCTAAATCCCCTAAGAGTGAGCACTCTTTGCGGTAGCAGATCCATCGAATGTTTGACAATCAAAGGTAGCATCCATGGAAAGAATCAAGAAAGCCCCCATTCTGATTTTGGGTGGCATGCTCCCTCCATGGCTCATGGCTCCTCTCCGTGCTCCCCAAAGAGTAGGGAGGAAGAATGCACACATCCTTAGAGGGACAACCCCATACTCCAGTCTTGAGAAATGGCCAACCATATGACCAGGTCCCAGAGTCCCTCATGGAGACAGAGGACTTTGTCCCGGGGTATGAAGAACCCAAACCCTTTGGGTTGCTACCCAGGAAGTCCCAGCTGATGCTCTCTACCTCTGCTCCACTACTAGGTTTGTCCCTGTGAAGTTTCACTGTAAGAAAGAAAGGGTTCAGGAATGACTCAGAGAAACCAGAACAGCTTTGAGACAGTGCTCTCCTGGACGCTGCCTCCTGCGCACGCACTCAAGTTGGTTTCATCTTCCTGCTACACGACTCTGGCTGTTGGGGTCCGATCTGAGTAATAAGTGACACATGAAGTGACTGGTGAAGTGTTTGTCTTTCCTTTCCCCACCCCCCCCCCCCTGAGAAGCCACCAAAAGTGGAGATGCTCAACCCCACCCTCCTCATACAGCCACGAGACACTTTTCTTCTCCCCATTTTCTCACAAGTCTCAAACTGATACTGGAAACGTTTTTGCCACCAATGTAATCGAAAAATAAGCTTCTATTTAGAAGCAAGCCAAAGCCCTGCCTATCTTTAGAATGTGAGACTACAGAGGAGGGTTTTCTCAGAAGGTGCTCAGGTATCGATCAGATCAGAGTCCCCAAAAGGCTAAACTGATGGTACATTCATGGTATATTTAGGGCAGTCCAGGGGCTAAAATTGGGAAATTGGGGATTCAGAATCCTTTGAAAGAATAAGCAAATCCTGTCCCCTCCCCCACCTCCCACTAAGAACTGATGCTGGTTAAAGAAACTATGGTACATCTACACAATGACAGCTGTTAGAAAAAATTAAGTTATGAAATTTGCTTATAAATAGATGGGCATGTAAAGTATCATGCTGAGTGAAAAAGTGAGGAGAGGGACAGACATAGAGTGATTTCACTCATTTGTGGGGTGTAAAAATATAATATGAAACTAACATTCAAGGATAGCAGAAACAAGAATCAAGAGGTTTGGTCTATGTTTGGAAGCTTGCCTCAACCTTTTGGAGGAAAGACATTTGGGTTAGGAAAGGGACCCTTATGACAAGGGAGACAGTAGTAATGGATCACTCTGTATAAGAACTTGTGTGCTGAAAGTAGGCAAAGGAACAAACAAGATAACCTCTCAGTATCTGTAGTGCAAACCATAATGCCCAATGGGAGAGAGAGGGAAAGAGAGAGAGGGGGGCATAAAGAAGGAAAGTGCCTGCCATAGAGGCAGGCTAGGAGGGGGAGTCGCGGAGAGTGGCAGGAGGGTAAAGGGGCACATTGGTGTTGGGGAATGTGTATTGGTGGAGGGATGGGTGTTGGACCACTGTGTGACTGAAACCCAATCATGAACAGCCTTCTTACTGTATAGCATGGTGATTCAATAAAATAATTTAAAACAGAAAAGAATAAGCTAGCCTAATTGCCAACTCAAAAAGTCAGGACAAATGGGGCCAGAGCGATAGCCCAGCGGGTAGGGGCGTTTGCCTTGCACGCGTCCAGCCCATGATGGCCCGGGTTCGATCTCCGGCATCCCATAGGGTCCCCCGAGCACCGCCAGGAGTACTTCCTGAGTGCAGAGCCAGGAGAAACCCCTGAGCATTGTCGGGTGTGACCCAAAAAGCAAAAAAAAAAAAAAAAAAGTCAGGACAAAAGCAAACAAAAAAGGACACGAGATGAGGTTGCTCCCAAAAACATGCTCTTTCATGTGCTTCTTAGAGGGGTGACATAAATACAACACAACAGTTATTGCATTAGAGCACAGATTAAAATGCAGAATATTGTTAGTACTTCCTAAATTCCATTTATTCACATATCATCAAAACTGAATCATCTCTGCTATTATTGGCCTAATATTTTTATCCAAGCTAATGAATTCACTTATGCTAAAACAGATATCACTGCTACACATAAAAGAAAAGTCAATGTAAATAAATTAATACAATGTGGGGCAAAAATGATGTGCAACCAACCAGAATGTTTTGTTTGTAATCCAGGGATATCAGACTATAGTCATTACTCAATGGGAGGCACCAACCTGATACTTCTCCTTTAGTATAACTGAAGGACTAGACAGGTCTCAATCAGTCAAAATGAGGGCCAGGAGAACTGTTCCACAGCTGGAAGCTCCCCACAAGTGGTGGGAGGGAGAGCAGGTAGGATAAAGAAGGGACAAGTACAACAATGATAGTTGAAAATGATCACTCAGGACCAGAACTGAGTGCTCGAAGCAGGTAAAGGGATATACATGGTAACCTTTTAGTACCTGATAGCAACCCATAAGGAAATGCAGTACCTGTGTTGTCCAAAAGGAAAGAGAGAGGAGGAGGAGGAGGAAGGGAAGAAAATTGCCTGCCGTAGAGGTAGGGGTAGGGAATGGCAGGACTGGGAACATTGGTGATAAGAAATGTACACTGGTGAAGAGATGAATGTTGGAACACTGTATAACTGAAACCCAATCATGGACGACTTTGTAACTGTGACTCTCCTAGTGATTCAAAACAATAATTATTTTTTTTTTAATCAGAAGGTCTCACTGTCTCTAGATGAGACTGAGAGCTATGCCATGACAGTGTTACTACAGACCTTTAGTCATCTCTGTTCCAACCAGGGGCTGTTTCCATGCTCTGGGGAAAGGTGGTACTCATGGCTATACCTAGCAGATGTCCCAGAGTCTAGATAATCAAAGCTCTTGTTCACGCAAATGGCAACTTTTTTTAAATTATTAAAGCACCGTATTTACAGAGTTTTTGTAGCTGAGTTTTAAACATGCAACTAGTCCCACCACCAGTGTCAACTTCCCTCCACCAGTAGTCCCGGTTGCCTCCTACTTCTCTCTACCACCACCCCCCAGCCTGACCTCTTGACAGAAACCTTTTTAAGTTCACTTTTTTTAAAGTTTGCGTCTCTTGATTTCAGTGTTGTTGACTCTGTGGTTTGGATATTTGGCTCTGTCATTCCTTAACACCACTTTTGTGCCTGAATCCCCTGACCTGGCCCCCCACTGCGTCTCATCTGTCTCTTCTCCCTTCTCCCCTCCACTCTTTCCTTCTCATCCCAATAATCTGGGGCAAAAGTCGATTACTTTAAAAGTGGAGTGAGCAAATTCCCTCTTCAATAAACAGTACTTTGCATGCGTAAAGAACGCATGTCCTCTGATTCACTTCACCAGAGCCCTATAACAAACTACCTCAAGGTTCAGTGGCAACAGTCACTAATCACTCCCTTCTCAGCGAGCTGCAGCGGGTCAGCTGATCTCAGCGGGACCTTGCTGGCAAGCTCATCTTGGGTGACTCTGAGCTTCTCCCCTCATCTGCCTCCAGGGACTGATGAGCTCATGATCTCTTTCTAGGTCCTAAGGGACAACACACTAGGTCCTTTATGACCTCAGCTCAAAGCACTCATATTACCTCTTCTGCTCAGAAACCATTGAGCAAAGCAATTCACTTAACCAAGTCCAAAATCCAAAGAAGGAAATAGGGATCAAAGAGAAAATACAGGACATGAGTGTTTGCATTGATTTATGGCAAAGCCAACACTGATTTGATGCCCAGCACCACATAAGGTCCCCTAAGAACAGCCAGCGTCACTCCTGAGCAAGAGCCAGGAATATTCTTTGAGTACCACACAAAGGGAGGCCTGAGCCTCTCCACCGCACCAACAAAGAAGCTAGGAAGTTTACTCTCCCTATGAGGGTCCACACAGGCATTGTTGTAGGCAGAAGAATTGGGATAAGCAATGCCATCTGCCACACCTTACATACCATTTTATCTTCTTGGAAACTTTAGTCTGTCTGTCCTTTACAATATCAAATGCAACATGACCAGAAGTAAATCAAAGTTCTTTTATTTATTGTCAACTCTTACCAACACACTTTAATGGGAATTATATGATCTTTTCAACAAATAATGCTGAAATTACTGTATAGACACAAAAAAGCAATGATGTTGAATACCTACTTCACATAATTTTTATTAAGGCCAAAGAGACAGTGCAAGGAGTTTGGCAAGTGCCTTACACAAAAGCCAACCGGGCTCCATCCCTAATATCATTTATGGTCCCTCTGTGCACCTCCAGGAGTGATCTCTGAGCACACAGCCAGGAGTCTGATGACTGGGTGTGCCCCCAAAAAATAGAAAACTAATAACAATAATAACTCAAAAATGGGCCATAGGCCTATATTAATTGGGTAGATAATTTTAGTACTATTTGTTCAATAAAATACGCGAATTTCCTATAGGCACATACAAAAATGCTCAACCTTTTTCATTAGGCAAACTCAAATCAAAACCACAATGGAATGCCACTACACACACATCAGCCTGGCTAGCACTGTTTTAGGACAATAACAATTGGGTGGGGTTTTATTATTATTATTATTATTACTATTATTATTGTTATTATTATTATTAAATCATGGTGAAATACACAGTTATAAAGTTTACCATGTTTGGGTTTCAGTTATACAATGTTTCATTGCCCTTAGGACAATATTCATTGTTGTCATGGACAGGAACTTCGTATGCCTTGCTAGGTATTATAAAAGAGTACACCCACTTTAGGTATAGTTCAACATTCAACAATTTCTCAAAATGCAAACCAACAAGGTACATGACTTGGCATTTCCCCCCTCAAGTATAGACTCAAGAGAAATGAAAAACTGCACAGAAAAGCAAGCACATGAAATTTCACAGCCACATTATTCATGGAGCCCCAAATTGGAAGCAAGCTGAGTGTGCATCTCAGATGGCTACTTAGACAAAAGGCAGTCCCTACAATAGAATACTGTTTGGTTGGCCCACGAATCACCTACTAGCCTTGTTCCAGAGACTAATAAATAAATCTCAAAAGAGATCAACTAAGCAAAACAATTTCTCAGACTCCCTTTCCTAGCTGAAACATCTGGGGCGCTCTTGGAGGGGGACGAGCCAGCACCTGCCCAAACAAAACCCCACAGCCACTCTCTTCCACCCTCCAAAATTTTCACTATGTCTCTGGCTGGACTCCATTGCCTCAAGACTGAGTCTCATAGAAAAGTTAATCTGCTGAAAACTTGGGTACACAGGTCCCTGTGGCTGAAAACTTCAGACCTTCTTGAAGTTGGGATGAGCTACCTTCCCATGCCTCCCTGAACCTTAGGAAGCCCTGGCAGTCAAACCCACACACTAAGGCCACCACCCAGTTAAGAATTTAACTCCAGCTGGATCACCCACTTAAAAATTCGGATTTGTTGGACCTCTACTACTGACGATCCAGTAGTAGGAGAACAGATTTGATGTTCTCCTACTATATGGGATGTAACGCAGAAACAAACTAATCTTGACTACCAAAAACAACACAGAAGGCTTAACTTATAACATCTTAATAAACACTCAGATAAGAACTTAATGTCCCCATGGTGAGATACAACAATTTTCACTAATTTTCTTCTAGGGAAATACTTCTTGATCATTCCGTTAGCAATTTATTGGTAACAAGCAATATAAAATAAACAATTGTGGGTCTGCTGTGGGGGCAGACTTGTCCGGTGGTTGGGAAAATTGGAGACAATGGTGGAGGGAAGGTGATAGTGGTGGTGGAATTGGTGTTGGAACATTGAATACCTGTAACAAATCATCATAAACAACTTTGTAAACCACAGCGTTTAGAAAAATGTGAGGAAAAAATACTAATAAAATAAGAGAAAGAGAAAAGAGATAAAGAACCTGCCATAGAGGCAGGCTATAGGAGGGGAGAGGGAATTGGGGACATTAGTGGTGGGAAATGGGAACTGGTGGAGGGATGGGTGCTGGAACACTCTATGACTGAAACCCAGACATGAACATTTTTTTTATTCTATATCTCATGGTGGTACAATAAAATATAAAAAAATACACTGATTAAAAAAAGGACATTGTTTGATCATAAAGAGGAATAAAGAGAAAACAGAAAATGAAAAAATAATGAAAAACAGACATGGTACATCACAGATGAATCTTGAAAAGACCATGAGGCAAAAGAGAAGTTGAACATAGAAGGTTGCCGCAGATATTAGAGTTTGGAGGACGCATCAGAGCAGACATCTCCGTTAAGAGGAAAAAGTACATCCATCATTAGTCGCTGGGGCTGGAAGGAAGTGGAGTGGGAGAGTGGCTGCCAACAGATGGGAGTTCTTTTGGAAGAAAAAGGAAATACTCAGTGGCCCGCAGGGGGGCTTAGTGGCTAAAGAACCTGCCTAACAAATACCAGGGCATGAGTTATGTGCCCAGCGGCAAGTTTTGGACCTAGTCCCGGAGCATCTGCGTTCTGTAATCCCACCCCTTCCCCCAGGATTCCAACAGATTTTGTAGCCTCCAGCCCACAATCAGGTTCTAATCAACACAGCAACTTAAATACCAACCTTTCACCTTGCACCTCGGCTGGATGCAACCAAACGTACAGCTCCAATGAGCATAACCCAGTGTGACAGCCCCCACCATCCTTACAATAACAATGTGAAGTGAATGAGAAAAAAAATCTATAGTGATTCAGCAATCCGTGGCTGTCTAGCTACTGATGTATGAAAACTACTGAACTGTGTGCTTTTAGAGTATGAATTTTTATGATTCATGAATTGCATTGCCATTTTGGAAATAAATTTCAAAGCAATCTAATAGCAAGGGATTTAAAAAAAAAACTCAGAGACATTTTACCCAAGAGGGAAATCAATAAGCATATGAACAGGAAGATATAGCATCACAAGCCATGGGGTAAGTGACAGGAAGAAAGCACAAAGAATCAGAGCACAAGACCCCTGCGAAAGTATGGCCCCATCCCCACGAACAACAGTGGGTGTAGTTCTGATGTCTCCCAATACTAGCAGTTAAAAACATCAAGCTTATTAAATACAGGCAAAAAGATACACATGACAACCTCTTAATGTATGTATTGTAATCCACAATGTGGAAGGGAAGGAAAAGAGAAAGAGAGAGAAAGAAATAAAGAACCTGCCATAGAGGCAGGCTAGGGGAGAGGGAGGGAATCAGGGACATTGGTGGTGGGAAATGGGCACTGGTGGAGGAATGGGTTCTGGAACACTGTATGGCCGAAACCCAAATATGAACATCTTATGAACATCTTTGTAACTCACGGGGGTATAATAAAATATTTTTTAAAAAATCAAGCTTGGATCATCAGACCCACACTTCCAGACTGAGTATCCCTGATATTGACCTAAGTCCCAGTATTAGCTAGAGGCCTACCTTCACCCAAGCCAAAATGAAAAAAAAAAAGTTTTAAATTACAATGAAGCAGCAGAAAAATACACATTAAAACAGTTATAATAAAAAGTAATTTTTTTTTTTTGCTTTTTGGGTCACACCCAGCAATGCTCGGGGTTACTTCTGAATTAATCAGGTTAATTCCTGGTTAATTCAGGAATTACTCCTGGCAGTGCTTGGGGGACCATATGGGACGCGGGGATCGCACCCAAGTTGGCTGCATACAAGGCAAATGCCCTAACCACTGGACTATTGCTCTGGCCCCTAAAAAGTAATTTTTTAAATAATGGAGTGGAGACTCAAAAATCAGAATTCCCATCCATGGCTAGTGGGATCCTAAAATGCATTGTGGAAAAAAGTTTGTTTTTAAGTGAAAATGGACATATAGGGGCTAGAGAGATAGTACAGTGTATAGGGCCCTTGCCTTGCATATGGTCAATGGAGATTCTATCCCCGACATCCTATATGGTCCCCCGAGCACTACCAGGAATAATACCTAAGTGCAGAGTCAGGAATAACTGCTGAGCATTCTTGGGTGTGGCCCCAAAACCAAAAATAAATAAATATATAAATAAAAGAAAATGGGTATATCATCACTTGTCTTGCATCACTTATCTTTCCGTTGTTCATTGATTTGCTTGAGTGGGCACCAGTAACATCTGCATTTGTCCCTGTTGCATGTTAGCATAGCCCAAGGACCTCTGCTCTCTCCAGAAACATGAAGAGCCTCAAACCATTTGAATATTCAGGTCATGGGAATGAGGTCTATTATTTTTACTGTTTTTTTAAATGGGTATATTATACCAACCAGAAATTGCACACTTAGGTATTTATGACACAGAAATGCACAGATGTTTTTAACCTGAAAACTAGGACACAGATTCTCAATGTAACATTTTTTTAAAAATAGCCCCAACCTGCAGAGGATGCCAGTGTCTCTCGGTAGGCAGAGAGCTCAGTAAAGGCAGGGAGGGGGATTCTGACTCAGCAACATAAAGGGAAGAACCAGGGACAGGGACACCTGGGTGGATCTCAGAAATACTTGCTCAGCAGGAAACACTGCAAACAAACAAAAAATAAGGCTGGGCCAGAGTACAGCGGGTAGAGTGTTTCCCTTACACACAGCCAACTTCACTTCTGTCCCAGCATCCCATCTGGTCCTCTTAGCACTGCCAGGAGTGATTCCTGAGTGTGGAGCCAGGAGTATCCCCTGAGCATCAATGGGTTTGGCCCCCACCCCAAATAACCAAATTAAATCTTTATTTTAAAAAATCAGATTGCATGTTCCCTAGTATGCAACCTCTATACAATGACATATCTGTGGAGACAGATGAACAGTTACCAGGGACTGCCTTGGGGCTCGGGCTGACTAACATAGGAGGCTGTAGGGACGGTCTATTGTCATACTGGCAGTTCCATGAATCCCTGTGGGGCCCCACTGCACACAGACACAGACACAGACACACAGATAAACACACACACACACACACACATCACTGCATGTAGCTGGGAACTTAGAAGAACTGCCACTGTGGAGTAAACTGACTCATTTGCTAGTTTTTTGGTACTGGAAGTAACAAACAGCCTTTCACTCTGGGGAGCCTGGGTGAAGTTTCCATGATCCTTTCTGGACCTTTCTTTGAAATTTCCTGTGAATTTGTTCACACTAAAGTTTGTCATACTAAGCTTTTCTTATTCCCAAATGTATCCCGGATGGGCTCTTCTTTCTGAATTGTCCCATTTCTCATTTTGCACTCACAGATGTGAACGCTAGGTTCAAGAGCATCATTCCAGCCTCTTACCCCTTACTCAACATCAAAGAATGATGAGTATTCTAATATAAAAAATTAACATTTATTAAATGCTCCTATTTCCCAAGATGCCACTTTATGTTCCACAACTGATCCGATTTATTCCTCACACTATTTTTATTCCTATTTTTTGCTTGTTTATTTATTTAGTTTGTTTTTGGGGGTCACATCCAGCTATGCTCAGGGGTCACTCCTGGTTCTGCACTCAGGAATTACTCCCGGCAGTGCTCAGGGGACAATATGGGATGCCAGGGATCAAATGCAGGTGTGGAAGGCAAATGCCCTACCTGCTGTACTATCTCTCCAACCCTTTATTCCCATTATGAAGGGAAGGAAACTATGGATTGTTAGAGGCTCAGGTAAGCAAAAACGAGCCTCTAGACTTAAGGGACTCCATCTTAGACATAGAGCCATCTTGGGCCTCCGCTGTGACCCTGAGGACATGATCCCGAGGAGCGGGAACTAGAACTACAAAACTTAATCAACTTAATCAGCAGTAAACTTTGAATGTGAGTAGGGGAGCCATGGACCAGATATTGCTCTCTGCTAATTGATAAGCCTTATTTTGTTGAAACCACCAGGATGTTTTTATAAAACAAAAATGTGTATAACCCTTGAGCTAAGGAAAACAAGTTATTTTGAACATGCTATAAAAACCCTGCCTTCTGGTAGAAACTCACAAGAAGAAAACAGATTAGAAATTAAGCTCCCATTTGACCCAGCCATACCACTTCTTGTAATATACTCTAGGAAGCCAAAAACACACAGCAGAAATACCATCTGCACTTTTATGTTCATAGCAGCACCATTCACAATAGCCAGAATCTGGAAACAACCAGAGTGCCTGAGAACAGATGATTGGATAAAGAAACTTTGGAACATCTACACAATGGAATATTATGCAGCTGCTAGGAAAAACGAAGTTATGAAATTTGCCTATAAATGGATGGACATGGAGAGGATGATGTTGAGTGAATTAGCCAGAAGGAAAAGGACAGATATAGAATGACTGCATTTATTTGTGGGACATAATATGATATTATATATATAATAAATATGTTAGGGGAGAAAAATGGCAGGCAGGTTCAATAAGCCAAAGGGCTTCCATATTGCTGTGAAAAGTTACCAAGGGTTTGGTATCACCCACCATTTGGCCTTGGGAAGAACATCTGGGAAAAAAGAACAACAGCAGCCTATACGCAGTATCTATGGGAACCACTCCAGTGCGGGCAGGGCGTACTAACATTTAGAACATCCCAAAGACATATTAAATAACTTGTCTGTGCAACTTGAGTTGTGTTTCTCCTTGAGTTATGTTTTTCTTTTATTTTTTTTAACTTAAGTGCGTGCAAATTCTAACACAAATAATGCCTATATAATTGAAAGCTTCCCCTTACTCGGGGTCTTACCTTGGCCTGCGTGTCTGAGAGCTTGACCCCAGCTAGCTGGCTTAAATAAACCCTTTGCTTTTGAATAAGCCTGTCTTTTAGAGTCCTCCTTGGTGGGTGATTGGTGTCCTGACCTTAACATATACATATATATAGAGAGTGTATATATATATATATATATATATATATATATATATATATATCTCTATATGTATATATATATATAGAGAGAGAGAGAGATAAAGATGGAGGTAGAGATAGAGATAGAAATCGATAGAGATAGAGATAGAGATAGAGATGGAGATGGAGATAGAGAGATCGAGATTGAGATGAGATAGAGATAGAGATAGATATATATAGAGAGAGAGAGTATGATACCAATATCCAAGGCCAGGTAAAACATGAATCAGGTGGAATCAACCCCAAGTGTATGGGAGTCAGAGGTTAGATAAGACAGAGAAGGGAACAGTGCAGTGTGCTAATAATCATTGGAAATTATAATACTAGCCTAGAACAGAGCATTGAACATAGGCAAAGGGATAGACATGATAACCTCTAAATGTATGTATTGCAAGCCAAATGTTTAAGAGAAGGGAGAGAGAAGAGGTAAAGAACCTGCCATAGAAGCAGGCTGGGGGACGGGAGAACTGAGGACATTGGTGGGAACTAGGCACTGGTGGAGGGATGGGTGCTGGAACACTTTATGACCGAAACCCAAACATGAACATCTTTGTAATTGTATATCTCACGGTGGTATAATAAAATAAAAAATAAAATAAAATAAAACTCTGCCTTAGTATGCTCAGCATCCTTGATTGAAACCCACTGCATCAGGCAGACTCTTGAACACAGCTAGCTGGAAATAAACCTCGCTGTGCAATTTGCATTATTGTGTGTGGTCTCTGTTTTTCAGAAGGGGTAGTCGATTTCGGACTCTAACAGGATGAGAGTTCATGGTCCCAGCCAAGGCCGTCAAGCAAGTTGAAACAGGCCAGTGCCTCACCCAAGCAGTCAGATGCATGAGTCTGAACCCGGAAAAATCAGATTCAAATTTTGTTTTATTTTGTTCTGTTTGGGGGCCAGATACCCAGCAGTGCTCAGGGTTTACTCCTGGCTCTATACCCAAAGATTGCTCTTAGCAGGCACTGAGGGCCCTATAGGGTGCCTGGACCTGAGCCAATTCAAATTTCTATCTTTTTATTTCTTTTGTTCTTGTTTTGGGGCCACATTCAGTACTGCTCAGGCCTTACTCCTAGCTCTGTGCTCAGGAATCACTCCTGGTGGAGCTCATGGGGCCTCCTGGGGTAGTAGGGATGGAACCTGGCTTGGCTGCAGGCAAGGCAATGCTGTGCTGTCACTCTGGCCCAAGATTCAAGTATCTTACACCACTAGCATCATTCAAGATTTTGTGGTTCTCTCCCTGAAACAGAAATAAGCAAGAAGCCTGCCAACTAGCCTCCCACTCGGCGCAACCACAGGACATTGGGATGAATGGTAAGCAGCACCCAACAGGGAGCAATTCCCCATTTACCCAAAAGATTCTTTTAGTATTCTGACCAACTTGAATACACTAACGTTTGGTGTAATGAGTGAAATCACCAGGCATTTATTTAAAAGAAGTCAATAGGGGGGAGAGAGAGAGAGAGAGAGAGAGAGAGAGAGAGAGTCTGTCAAAGAAGCAGGTGGTGGGTGGAGGTGGGCAGGAGGGAAACTGGGGACTATGGTGGTGGGAAATGTATGCTGTGAAGAGATGGGTAACAGAACATTGTACAAATGCAACCCAATCATGAACAACTTTGTAACTGTATATCTCACTGTGAGTCAATAAAAAAAAAAAAATTTAAGTCAACAGCTACCGTGTGTTTATAATGGCAAATAATATCGGAAATTTAATATATATTTTGGAAATATTGCTCTCCTTATTCTCCTGCCTTCAATTATAAACACATCACATACATCTTTATTAGCATTTCACATCAATACTTTCCTATGTAGGTTTCCGGTCTATTATTTGCATTTCTAAGTTATTTGAACAGTTGTGCTACTGAAGCTTTCTGTAACATCATTGCTGAAAAGCCGATCATACTGTCTTGAGAGGGTTACATTTGTTTTTCTTTTCTTTAACATATCAGGTCACACCCAACAATTCTCAAGGGTTACTCCTGACTCTGCACTCAGGAATTACTCCTGGAGGTGCTCAGGGATCATATGGGATGTCAGGGATAGAATCCAGTTTGACCATGTGCAAGGCAAACACCCTCCCCACTGGACTACTGCTCTGAGACTTGTTCCGTGGGTGAGTGGCTGAGAACACTGGCCGTGGATTAAAATCATGCTGTACTGTATGCTTCCAAAGTTGCTGAGCTACTAGGTTGTAAATGCTCCCAACACAAACAGAGAAATGCTAATTATGTATAGTGATTAAACTTCAGCTGACAACACCATTAAGTTAAAATCCTGTGCCATATGGTGTATGTGTAACAAGTTCATTGTACACTCAAACTCACAAGGTGCTGAGTCTACTTTAACTCAAGAGAGGAAGATCACAGCTTTATAAATCATCAGGGCCCAGAGATAGTCTTTTGACCTCATTATTTGGTGTGAGCCCCCAGCGGCGTGGCATGTTTTGTTTGTTTTACTTTGTTTTGGTTGGGAGCCACACCTGACAATGCTCAGGGCATAGTCCCAACTCTGTACTCAGGAATCATTCCTCTTGATGCTAAGGGGGCCATTGGGGATCCTTGAGATTGAATCAGCTTGGCTGAATGCAAGGGATGCTCCTTATACACCACACTATCTCTCTAGCCTGGCTTTTGTTTGTTTATCTCTTTGTGCAGCCTGAGCAGAGAACTATGCTGAACTGGCCTGAGTGTACATTTGGGATCTCAAGGTCACTGTTTTTTGTTTGCTTGTTTGGTTTTGTTTGGGGGTCACACCCAGCAGTGCTCAGGGTTTATCCTGGCTGCAATCAGGGACTCCTGGTGGGCTTGGAGACCAAATAGGATATCAAGGGGGGAGGGAGAGAGAGAGAGAGAGTAAGAAGGAGGAGGAGGAGGAGGAGAATGAGGAAGACGAGGAAGAGGAAGAGGAAGAAGAAAGGAAGGAAGGAAGGAAGGAAGGAAGGAAGGAAGGAAGGAAGGAAGGAAGGAAGGAAGGAAGGAAGGAAGGAAGGAAGGAAGGAAGGAAGGAAGGAAGGAAGGAAGGAAGGAAGGAAGGAAGGAAGGAAGGAAGGAAGGAAGGAAGGAAGGAAGGAAGGAAGGAAGGAAGGAAGGAAGGAAGGAAGGAAGGAAGGAAGGAGAAAAGACAAAAATAAAACATACAAATAGGATATCGGGGATCCAACCTGGGTCAGCCAAGGGCAGGGCAAGCATCCTACCTGCGGTACCATCACTCCAGCCCCTCCAGGTCCTAATCATAGTAGCACCAGCCTTCATCACACAGAAAGTCCACTGAACAGCTTTGTAAAATCCAGTCACCACTTTTTAAAAATTAGCTTGCAAAACTGAATTTCTTTGCTTTTTTGTGTATCTTGACCTCTATAAACAGAAAGAGCATGGATGGAGATTTTTATTACTGTGTTTAGGGACCCCGCCCTGCGTGCTCAGGAATGACGCCTGACTAACAGGAGCATATGATGCTTGGACCATCATATGCAGTGCCAGGCATCCACCCAGTTTGGCTGGAAGTCTTACCTCTTGGACCCTCTTCCCAGCCCACAATGGAGAATAACTTGATTTAATTTCTTCCAAATAATACTTGACTCTCCTAAACAAAGGAAAGAATACCCCATAGGATACCTGCTATTAAGGCGGGTGGAGGGACGGGAGGGGAGGGGTACATTGGTGGTGGAAATGGGGCACTGGTGGAGGGATGGGTGCTGGAATACTGTATTACCAAGAACCAATTATGAACACCTTTGTAAGTGTATGTTTCACGGTGGTATAATAAAAAAATTTAAAAAAAAAAAAAAAAGAATACCCCCATAGGTGAGAGATTTGAGGAGCAAATCTCTCAATATAAAAATGTAACTTTAATGGTGGACATAAAACCATTTCTTGGACACTTCTGGGCCCCAAGTTGAATATACCTCCCCTCAATCATATATAATATGCTGCCCGTGTTGTATTTGATATGCCCAAAGCCAGTATCAATTATAGATCTCATTCCCAGGACCTGAAGGAATGGTTTGAGGTTCTACGTGTTCCTGGAGCAAGCAGATGCCCTTGGGCTACACTAGCATGCGACAGGACTATGGAGATGTTACTGGTGCCTGCTCAAGCAAATCGATGTACAGGAAAATAAGTGATACAAGTGATATATTGCATAATTAATATTATCACCACTTTACAGAACGAAAAACTGAGATGACAAATCCATCTATTCTGGCTGCCCCTTGACTGGAGGCAGAGGCAGAAAAGTGGATCCAGGTCTCTGTACCCAATGTTACACCGCCCCCTACTGGCCCAACCCCAAGATGCTGTCACAAGAGGTTGAAGGGGTGGGGCCCCGAGTGGGGAGGAGGGGGGGAGGGTCACACATGACCTGGTGGACCGAGGAAACCAGCCAGGAACAGGGGTCCGCCGACCAGCTCTCTGCTTTGTGGTCCCATCAAAGCATCCCTGGGTCCCCCAGTTCTGTGACATCACAGACAGCCTCCTCTGTACTCTGCGGGTTGCAGGTGAGTGAGGTTCAGGGAGGTCAGCTCAGAGAAGGTGACTCTGGTAGTTTGGTTTCTAGACTTAAACGTACAATGTCTCCATCATGACTGACCAAAGGTCCACTTGGCTGCAAGAAGCGAGTATCAGCTCCCATTGCCTTGATCCCTCTCTGGTTTCCAGCCCCCTCACCCGAGCTGAATAATTGAATGACTCCCTGCCCCATGGGGCTCTTCTAGTTCCAAAAAATCTTCCTTACAACCCTTGTTGATTTTACACGTTTGAGTAGAAATGTAGTGGGGTCATTGGGGCAAGTTCATGGCCCACTAGGGGCCAACCCAGGGCCCCTCATCTTTGCCTCCTACTCCCATCTAGTGGAAGATATTAGTATTGCAAAATATACCCTCCCCACTTCATCCTGCCCCATCCAGAGTCCACTGTATTTTCATTACTGTCTGCATTTATTTTTATGGAGCTTACACAATGGGCCAGTCAGATATATGAAAAAATCCCTTTCCATAGTTATTCAATCCTCATAACCATCTACTAAGATAGATGCTATATTTGTAGTTCCCATTTTACAGATAAAAAGAAACTGAGTCTCAAGGAAGTTAACTGTCTACAAATTTAATAGATAATTTAACAGAAGGTCTTTAAGCATTGTATCCCCCCTCCCCTACACACACACACACACACACACACACACACACACACAAGAACATGCTTGAAACTGCTGAAATTCTTCCTAAGAGCCTTCCATTTCTGATAAATTCAAAGTACAAAACTCTTTGCCCCCAAGTTATAGAAGAGAAATGACTCAAATCTCCTTTCCTCATGAAACTGCTGGGTGGGATAAAGATGCAAACAGCATCAGCACTAGGTCCAGGCAAACCTTCATTTAAAATCTCTACTGCAACTTGTCTATAGAAATGAGCTTATTGTAGAACGACGATTGGGTGGCAACACTGGGACCATGGTAGAGAGAAAAGACATTTTGGTGAAGGATGTGCACTGAAACATTGTATACATGAAAACCTACCATTAACGGTATTGTAAATCATGGTGCAAAAAGTGATTTAAAACTAAAATAAAACCTTTGCTGCATTCCCAAAATAGAATAACTTTCAGGAGACCTGACAGTTGCTCTAAGGAAGAGACCCCCATTCAAAACATTAAACAGAACTTCTGGTTCAGGCAGTAAGAACTCCAGCTCTCTGAAGGGGTGTCCAAGTGAAGACGGCTGTTGCATAAGGGTTTGAACAGGTTGTATTCACGGACAGCAGGACACTCAGAGGCAAGAGTAGGAGCCATCAGTGATAAAGCTGCACCGACAGCCTTGTGTGGGTTTCTTTCAGAAGGGTTAATGGTTGCTTTCTAGCAGACACGTTTCACTGCTAGATTAAATGCACTCGGAATAGGTCCTGGTGACAGCCTGTTACCATGGTTACAGAGTCATTAGACTTTATCCAAGCATGTGAAAATCTCTCTATTCTCAGCCTGTTCGTTGAGGTCCTCCCTCAGCCAGTTGGAATTGTCCAGAAGTCCAGCACAGCTGCTGACATTTCCCAGATCTTGACCTCTGTCCTCAAATATCTTTGAAGACATAATTCTGCTCGCCACACAGAGATGTTCGGTTTGAGTATCATCCAAGATGATACTTGGGTTTTCTTGGGTTTTATCTTTGATTTACTCATGAAACTATCTCTGGGACCAGTAGTTGCATAAAAGTATTTAACTCTGCAGGCCATAGGTACTGAACAACCATGAGACGAGCAGTAATAAGAGTATTCTAAGAAGGATCTAGAAGGTACCGCAGAATCATGGTTTGTGATTTGTTGTTGTTGTTGTTATTGTTAACATTGACCCGTTTTCCAGCATGAACAACTACATTTCAACTAGTTCTCGGGTGTACTTTAGACCAGTGGGTTAGAGCTAGATGTGCCTCACCAGGTACAAGGCAAATGGTGTGTCGCCCCTTGATTAACTGAAATTTAATCCAAGGTATTTATATACCCACAATTTCTGAAACAAGATCAGTCATGCCAGGGCAAGGCTCCATTTACGGGTCAGCCTGGGGTGGGGGGTGAGGGTGTGTGGAGCAATGAATGGCAGACCTAGAGCTATCTGGTTTCTGGTGGGTGTGTGGTTGTGTTTGTCCTCAGAAATCTGCACCATCTCCAGTGTAGACCCCAGGACAGCTTTTATTCTTCCTAAGAAGATGTGACCCATTTAGAGTGGTAGGGAGAGGGGAGTCTTATGTTGGATGGTCCTAGTGTTCATCATATTCATCAATCTGGGTTCCAGCTGGCATTGAAAAGACTTATTATTACACAAGAAACAAAACCTATCAACAAGAATGGTAATTTGTTACTTCCAGTCTCTGGCAATTCCTTTAGACACTTGACACTTGACATCCCATTATTCATCGATTTGCTTAAACGGGCGCCAGTAATATTTCCATTTTACCCTATCACGTGCCAGTGTAGCCCAATGGCATCTGATTGCTTCAGGAATACAAAGAGCCTCACACCATTCGTTCAGGGTCTTGACGAAGAAGGGTCTGACCATCTTGTAGGTGGGCGGCCACGTGATCTTTTGACACCCCGTGGGATCCAGTGGGTAATGGTTCTAGTCCAGCGGTCATCTCCAAATCACATTACATGTCCAGCCAATCTGATTTTTGATGCCTTGGCAAGCGAGACAGCATCCCTGACTCTGGAACAGCGACGGAGGTCAGAGCTCTGGATTCCTTCTTTCACTTGAGTGAGGAGTCATATTCCAAGCATAGCTCTTTTGATTCCTCTTTGGGAGACCTGAATAGCATTCTCATCCTGCTTTCGTAGGGCCCAGGTCTCTGAGGCGCATGTTAATGCAGGGAAAATGGTGGAGTCGAAGAGATATGCCCAGAGCCAGAGGCTCTTTGTCTTTTAGCTATTTCTTCGATGCTTTTGAAGGCATTCCATGCCGCTCTCTTCCTCTTGTGCAGCTCAGGTTTTAGGTCATTCATCATGTTAACTTATCGACCTAGGTACACATAACTGCTGCATTCAGAGATGTTTGTTCCATTGAGAGTGAATGGGGCCTCTGGAACTAGTTCATTTTTCATGAACATAGTTTTCTTTAGATTCAGCTGTAAACCTATCTTTCCACATTCTCGGTCAGAGTCAGCCAGCATTTGTGCAACTTGGCTAATGTTTGGTGCTATTAGAACGATGTCATCAGCGAAGCAGAGGTGGTGTAGTTGCCGACCGTCTATCTTCACTCCCATCTAACTTCACTTCACATATTCAATATGCCAAAACCAGTAATGAAAAATGTTCTTCCTTTAGTTTAGAGGAAGAATAATTAGTAATAATGTTCCCTCAGAGTGGCATCCATGGACAACTTTAGACAGTTGTCCCTTGACCATGGTGGACTATAAAGCCAAAGGAGCCTATGGTCTTTGTGTTCTCTATGAGTAGTTAGTTTCCTAAGACTCCATATGCTTTAAGAGCAAATGAACTGGGATGGGACTGAAGGATTGTAGGGAATGGCATTTGCCTTGCACACAGCTGACCCAGGTTCAATCCCTAGCATCCCATATGGTCTCCTGAGCCCCACCAGGAGTAATTCCTGAGTGCAAAGTGAGGACAGAGAGTAGGTGCTTGGAGGAGATGAAGTTATAGTTTTATTTAGGAAAATAAAGAGATGGGGGGAGTGGGAAGAGAGAGACAGAGATAGAAAAAGACAGAGAGAGACAGAGAGAGAGAAAAAACATATTCAAGAGAGAACATGGGCTTCTCCTGAGGGAGAGCTGAGAGTACACATTTCCAGTTGAGATGTGGATGAATCACCAGCAGAGTGTGCACACCACTTGCCTTTACAAAGTTGATTTTATAGGACTCGAGAGCTCATACAGGAGGTAAGGCATCTGCTTTGAATGTGGCCCACTGTGGTTCGATCTCCAGTACCACATGGTCCCCCAAGCACCACTAAGAGTCACTTCTGAGCACAAAGCCAGAAATAAGCTCTGAGCAATGCCAGGGGTGTCCTCCCCAAACAACCCCCAAATTAAAAATAATAATCTATTATGGACAACTTTGTAAATCTCAGTGCCTTAATTTAAAAAAAAAATAATAGTAACTTTTTAAAATGTTGGTTTTTATAGTAGAGCTTTTCCAAATTGCCCTGCCTGGGGCTTTATTGCTAGAATAGCCAAGGAGAAGTATTTTGGACTCTAGATAGAATTTTCCATAATCTTGGGACTGGGTTAGATCCCCAGCATCTCATATGGTCCCCTGAGTACCTCCAGGAGTAATTCCTGAGTGCAGATCCAGGAGTAACCCCTGAGTATTGCTGGGTATGACCAAAAAAATTTCTTTTCCAATACCTTATCATGACCTTTCACTTCTTCTTAAGGTCTCCTTTCCTAAAGCGGTTCATCCTTGACTGGGCAGTGCCCTCATGCCTTTGGGCTACTTCAAGTGATTTAGCAATTCTCTAAATCACATCTTGGTATTATTTTTTAAAAAAACAAACTCATTACCAAGGGCTCCTCCCTGTCTCTCTCTGTTCTAGGAAACAGGCCTGCCCTGGGCACTGGGCTCAAATTCAGACTCAGCTGCTACGATTAGGCACTCCTTCAGGCAAAGCTGGCCGAGTAAGACTCCAGCTCCTCTCCATGGGTAAGAAATGTGCATAATCTCCATGGGGGTAATCTCCATGGTAAGAACTAGGGAACATGACCCTAGTTCTTATGAGCGAGTCCCCTAGGCAGAGAGGTTCTAACTAGTGGGCCATGGGCACTGCAGAAGCAGTGGAGAGATGAGGCTGTTACATGCTGGGGAGAGGCTGAACTGCTGGTACTCCCACGGCAGGAAATTTCCAATGGGTACCTGGAATCCAAGTCCCAAAACTTATGGCCCCCATTCCTTTACCTCATTCAGCCCACCAGAACCTGATCTCGAAGATCTTCTGTTTCTGCTGCAAAGACTGCAAGGAACCTCATGCCACAGATGATCCCAAGGCCACCAGTGAAACCCAAGGACATCAGTCACCAAACAGCTGTAAGTATTAGACAGGAACCTCCTGTCTGACTCTCAAGATATCATTGGTTCAGCCACCAACACCAACCAGCTGTAAGTATGGGACAGGAACTCCTACCTGGCTCTCAAGACCTCATTGGCTTGTCCCTTCCTGCTGGTATGACAGGAGCCTTCATTTCCATTGTTTGAGTGTTAATCCCCAACTAAATGCCAGTGGGGATGGGATGGTTAAGTTTCCAGACCAAAAAATTACAGTCTAAAAGGTTTGATTCTTGAAGTGTGTCTTGTGATCTGCCAAGGTGAGCATCACCTGGGAACTTGCTAGAACTGCACTTTCAGATTCAGTTCTGGTTCTGCTGAATCAGAACCTGAATTTTCACCTGATACCCACAATGTTCCAGTTTGAGATACACTTGCCTAAAGATATAAGAATAGCCATTAAGAAGCCTGGCTATAGGACTCTGGCTAGTTTGAATCAGTTATGCTACAGAGACTTGAACAAGTCACTGCCTCACTCTGAGCTCCTGAGTTCTTGAACAATGGAATCTTCATAATGAAGTATTATTTCCCATGATTAGAAAGATTAAATAAGAAAAATTAAAAAATAACTCCTTTGTAAATTTTATTTTATCGAATCACAGTGTGATGGGCCATTATAATGCTGTTCATGATTGGTTTTTACTCACACAATGCTCCAACACCCATCCCTCCACTAGCGCACATTTCCCAACACCATTGTCCTCAGTTTCCCTCCCACCGCTCCCAGCCTGCCTCTATGGCAGGCTCTCCCCCTCTCTTTCCCTCTCTCTCTCTCCCCCATCTTCTTTTGTGCATTCTAGTTTGCAATACAGACACAAAGGTTACCATGTATATCCCTTGACCTACTTTCAATACTCAGTTCTAGTCTAGCATTACCATTTCCAACTATTATTAGAAAATTGGTCCCTTCTCTATCTTACCTAACCTCTGTCCCCACACACTTGTGGTAGATTCCAACTATTGACAAGTCCTCCTTGGCCCCCCATTTTGCCTAGTCTTGGATATTAGTCATATACTATAAAAAAAAGAATTCCTTAAAGTACAAAGTCTGAGCCAAATTCTAGTACAAATCAACCATCCCTTCTGTTACAGAACACAATTCTGTTGACATAACCCTATACTATACTTTTTAGGAATCTAGACCAAATATACGCAAAGTCTTATATACAACAAGTGACCATCAAAACAGTAGTGAAATCTAAAAGCAGTCTAAGAACTGTTGGTTAAATAAATCTTGCTTTATCCGGAATCAGAATAGTATACAACCATTCCTTCTCAAGATTTGGTGGCACAAGTTAAATGTTTAGGTATTCGTGTATGTGGAAAAAGTAAAGCATATTTCTAAATACCGAAAGAGCTGAAGCATGTGAAAATACTGATAGGGAAATGTTGGATCTGCATAGTACCTAAGAAAGGGGTATCTGCTATATGTTTTCCTTCTTTCAGGTCTTTAGCATTCCCCTAGCTTTTCTAGAATGGCTGTGCACTGCACTTGTAATCAGGAAGGACATCTACTCCACATGTTTAGAGGAGAAAGTTGTCATGCATCCTTGGTTCTCCTCCTTGGTTCTGCTCCCTGTTGGGGAGCCACTGGGGGTCCCCAACAGTATCAGAACAAAAGTTCTTTTCTACCTCCGAGGCAGCTGGGGAACAGATGAAAACTCACAAGTTCGGTACAGTTCCAAAAAGGCTTTTAGTAGTACAAAAGCTCTACCACCACAATCCAATATAATAAAAAGAACAATATATTCTTGGAAAATTGGTCCCTTCTCTATCTTACCTAACCTCTGTCCCCACACACTTGACATCTACAAAGACTTCTATGTTATCTAGATTGGGCACAGCTCCTCTTTATACCCTCTGCACCCAGCATGGGACAGTTAGCTCTGGTCAGAACTTAGACCATACACAAGAGAGCCCAAGTCTCCCACCAAAGAGAGAGGATCTCACCCGAGAGGAGTTCTACCCAAAAGAAAGAGAAGAAAAGGGGCAACTGCATCAAGTCAGTCCCCTTATATACACCAAAGTAATCCTATCTGTTGACAGGGAGGGTCCTGTCAACAAAGAACCCTAAATAGAGTATAGAAGGGTGGTGCTACACCCCATTACACCCTATTACAGGTATAAACAAAGGGAGTGTGCCAAGGACTAATCCCTTCTTCTGAGATTATCTCTTATGTAAAACACTGGAGAGATGGGGGGGCTGATATAAAGTAATACATCTTAATTTCATGGGCTTCATGTAATCTAGATGGTACCCACAAGGTCCTACTTATTTATTATCTGCACCAGGGTGATTCTGAGTATCTCCATCTCTGTATACTGAAAGGGTCACAGTTGCCTGCTTGAGGGAAACTAATATGATCCTTCCTATAATCTTAAGCGATAGTTTCAACTATCACTTAGCCAGGGTGATAGTCTCCTGATAAATTCTAACTGTCCCACGCTGGGTGCAGTGGGTATAAAGAGGAGCTGTGCCCAATCTAGATAACATAG